>JASANA010001638.1:0-45949 GCA_030248095.1 Ptycholaimellus sp. GST1_10 | reverse complement strand
GGAAGATCCGCCCACTCCGGCCGACGTAACGGAGACTCTGCTGGAAGTGGCGGAGAGGCTGGAAGAGGAGAAGGCTAAGCAAGACGGAGACAAGCGAAGGCTGCGTACAGCAGTTCCGGGACTCCATCACCCACATCCGCAACTTCGTCCCTCAGACCGCGGACGAGCAGATCCTCCAGCAGTGGCTCTTGGACCACACCATCAGCTACCGTCGGAGCCTTGAATGGGACACGGACCAGACGATCAAGAAGATGGGCTTCGCTATCATGCAGCGGGCGGAGATGCTGGAGCTGGTGCTGCACGCCGTCCACCTCGTCAGCGACGCTGAGGACTCCCGTGCCAAGCTCACGTACCAGGCTCCGCTGGTGAACGCCTTCTATCAGACCACCACCACCGTCCGTCGCTCCTTCCTGGTCGCGGTGCAGGACAAGGTGAAGGACTGGGTCTACCGCGACCACCTCTTCAGAGGCCACGACACTGAGACCCAAGTCGCCCAGCTGCTCAGATCCCTACAGCACTACAGTCAGAGCCCTAAGGACACCAAGCGCAGTCTAAGAACCCTGGTCGGCTTCTGGATGGTGCTGTGGAAGAAGATGTTGTTTCCCTGCATCTACGCCTACAGCCTTCAGATCCCGCACGCCATGGCGCCCATCGCCGACGTTCTCAAGCACCTCCGAAGGTGCATGCAAGACCGCTCCTGGGAGGAGAGCCACGAAGGCATCCTGACTGTCCTACGAGAAGGAGCGCGGCCAAACCTGCAAGCGGTTCAGAGCCACAAGCCGCAGCGCCTCTGCAAGGAGAAGCAGTACAAGATCACCTTCGACAACCTCCTCCAGTACTATACGGCCTGCGACCAGCACAACTTTCCGCCTCTGCTGTCGCCGAGTCAGCTACTGAAAAGTCTGGAGAAGAGACCGGCGCTGATGGGGGACTGGGCCGATCAGATTACCCGCATCCTCCAGCACGGCATCGACCGCCAGGCAGCCGTCGCCCTGCACCTGAAGGAGCAGGAGGAGAAGAACCCGACAGAGGCGGCAGCCACTGAGACCCGACCCGACGGCATGTCCTCAGACGAAAAGTCCAAGGCCAACCAGAAGCCGGAGTGGACCGTGGTGGGCTCGAAGGCGGTGAAGAAGAAGGCCCAGCCCGTAGAGATGGCCAAGAAGAAGTCAGAGAAGGAGAAGCCGGAGAAGCGAGCCAGCCGCAAGCAGGAGGAGACTCGTCCCCAGCAGAGCTCAGATCCGGGGCAGGTTGTGGCAGTAGAAGAGGAGGCCAAGAAGAAGCACCGCCCGAGGAAGTCTCGCTCGCTAGGTGGCCGTGTGAGAGGCAAGGGAAGCAGTGAGAGCCAGTCGGGCCAGGACAGCGAAAAGGAGCGGATGGAGGCAGGGATGAGCCCACGGAGATCCGGCCGAGGAGGAAGTAAGGGAAGCCGAGGAGGAAGCCAAGGAAGCCGAGGAGGAAGTCAACAGAGGGACCGAGGCAGTGGATCCAGGAAGAACCGAGGAGGCCGAGGAGGCGGCAGTGGACGCAGAGAAGAAGCCCGTTCCAGCCGTGGACGCCCCGAGGACTTCGTCGCCGAGTTGAAGGAGCAGATGGAGGAGGAGGGGAGAGGCCAGCGGTATGGCCGCACAGAGCCCCACCGCCAAGGGCCGATCGCTTCAGCCGAGCTCCAGCGATTCCTGCGTAGATCCCGTCTGGCCAAGTCTGTCAACCTGGAGCGGAGGCCGAAGTTCCTGCCAGCGGGAAACATCGGGCCGGGGTGGCACTACTCCGTCTTCCCCATGGACCGCATGTACACCCACGTGGTCCTCGACATCAGCCACCACCACATCTCCTTCGACGCCTGCCAACTCTACCTCGTAGACTGGAAGAAGACAAACTGGGCCCAGTTCTTCAACGAGCTCATCTGCCTCGCCGACATCATCATGAAACCCAACGATTTTGGGGGCACCATCGAGCATCGCAAACTCCTCATCCAGTTCCCCCGCCATCTTCTCTACCAGCACCCGGTGGACGTCGATGGCCTCGCCAACACCTTCATAAACTTCCTCAAGTGCCTGGTGAAGAAGCATCCGAAGCTCCAGGTGGGCTGCCTTTCGCCGCCGCCCTACCCGACCAACTTCGCCTCTGAGACCCCCTGCACCCACACCAATGCCTGCAACGGCCTGTGCACCAGTGGCCTGGACTACCACCAGGACTACTTCTACGTGCTCGCTAAGATCCAACACTTCATCTACTCAGAGTTCAGCCTGCAGAGTAATGCAGCCCATGAGAAGCAGAAGAAAGAAGAAGAAGAGGCGAGGGAGCGCGGGGAAGAGCCAGAACAGCCGAAGAAGCTCAACCCCCACGACTTCCACTACAGCCCAGGCCAGGAAGAACCGGCATTCTTCTTCCCCACCATGAATCAGACCCTCTACGACTTGGACTCCCACGAGCTCTCTCTCGCCGGCCACTTCGTCTACAGCATGAACGTCCTCGTCAACTACTTCCTTTGCTGCCGCATGATCCTGAGCGACTACGTCCAGATGAATGTGGGCATTGGTGCAGTGCACAGGCTGGAGCAGTATGGCTACCTTCCCACCAACTCCAAGAGAAGTGCCAGCTTCATCCAGTGGGCGCTCAGAACGGCGGAGGACCACAAGCCCATCCGCTACCGCAACTACTTCAAGGAGCGGCCCCGCACAGTCCACTACCCATGCCTGGCCCTTCAGCGACGCCAATCCATCGCCTTCGTTGCATCGCCTGGCGTACAAGACATCCCCGACGGACTCCAGCAGAGCCATTCGACAGAGGAGGAGCCTGAGGAAGACCGAGATGAGATCCAGCTCCCGGGAGACGAAGGAGGCGAGGACGAAGCGGAAGAAGACATGGAGTTGGAAGAAGAGGGCACGGTGGCCAGCGAAATGAGATACAGCAGCCCCTGCATCGATCTAGAAGAAGAAACTGAGATCCAGCTCAAGACCCCGGCAATCCCAAGCTGGGCGGCAGCGAAGCAGGCGGAGGACCAGACAGCCCGCACCGACGAGGACGTTCAGATCCAGTTCCTCAGCCAAGACCCACCTCCAGCAGAGGATGTGCTGGCAGAAGAGGTACTCCCAGCAAATTCAGAGCGAACAGTCTTAGAGCCCACGTTGAAGGCGCAGGAGTTGGCTCTGCTGCCCATGGCAGAGCTACGCCGGATTCTCCAGTTGGAAGAGCAGAAACACCAGGAGTGCCTGCGGAAGAAGCAAGAGATGGAGGAGGAGGCGAAGAAGAAGAAGGAAGCTGAGGAAGAGAGGAAGCGCCAGCTGCATGAGCGACGCCACGCCCAAGTCCTCGTCACTAGGATCGAGGCACTCCGCCAGAAAGACCCTCTCCCAGGTACACCTCCTTCCGACAAACCCACCTCTCAAAGATCCAAAGGCACCACATTTTCCACCACCTGCTCACTTTTCCTATTCATGGCAGTCTTCTTTTCGTGGTTGCCACTGGCCAGAGCGCCGCCAGTCCCTCGCATTCAGAACACAAATCAGACCCAGCTGGTGAGAGTAGCAAGGGCCAGCATTCTCTATCCCAACGATGAGGTCCCAGCCTCAATCACCTTGGGGGTAATCCTCTTCGCCCTACTCTTGGCCTGTTTGGCCTGTCACTTCTTGTGTCTTAGAACCTGCTACAGCTGGAAATGCTCTTGTGAGCCCAGACAGCACCCAAATTGGTGGCTTACAACCTGCCTGTTCCCCTACTACGGGGCACTTCACCTTTGCTGCAAGTGCTATGACCTACTAGAGCCTTGCTGTTGCACTGGGGTTCATTGTTGCTGTGCCTCATGCATCTACGTTCACGACAGTTTCTCTAGAGAAGAGGCTGGAGAGACAGTAGAGGAAGGGGAAGAAGAGGAAGCAACCTCAGATCCCGCTGGTGAGGTGCGAGTAGGCACGGCTGGTGAGGTGCAAGTAGGCACGGCTGGTGAGGTGAGAGTAGGCACGGCCATTGCTGTTCAGCCGTGCATGCCTAGACGAAGCACCCTTAGAACCGCTGTTAGATTTCGCCCAGCAGACAATTCGGTCCACTTCGCTGGAGTGGAGACCGGGAGAGAAAGACTGGGGATGACTCAGGCTGAGACTCAGCTGGAAGAAGTCGTTCAGAGAGTGGAGAAGAGGAGAGCAACAGAGGAAAAGCTGAGAATGAGTCAGGCGGAGGCACAGTTAGAAGAGGCAGTGCGGAAAGTAGAGCGGGGAAGAGCGTTGGAGAGAAGATTGAGAATGGAGGAAGATGAGGAGGGCGACTCCCAGCAGTCAGCTGCCGATATGGAACAGATGTTGGCACAGTTGGAAGAAAGAACGGAGCATGTGGAATGTGCTGTTCAGAGGCTGGAGAATAGGTCAGTGGACGTAGCAAGGCTGAGAATGGAGGTCGGAGAGGAACCCGACGTAATGCTACAGCAGCCCCTTCCAACCACGCCTCTTTTCTCCTCCTATTACATTACCTGCACTGCGACCACCAACCATGAGAATTGCTATTGGGGCAACATTTTCCTCATGTGCCCGCCAGCTCAGATCCCTCCAGGGGTGGAGGACAACCATGTCATCACCAAATTTTTGGTTGACTCCGGAAGTCAGGTCACCTTAGTCTCACGAGTTCTCTTTGCTCAGATCACGCCTCAACTGCAGGTCCTCAGATACAATGTGTCTTTGACGGGCATAGGTGCGGAAGTCTATAAGACAACGGAAGTGAGCTTGTGCTTGCAAATCGGCGGCTATCAGAAGACGGTGAAAGCAAAGCTCTTGCCGGCCGCTGACAAAGATCCAATTAAGGGCATTTTGGGCATGGACTTCCTTCAGCTACAACCTGGGGATGATCCTTTCAACCCCCCTCCACCATTGATTTTGGATGGAGCTAAAAGGACCTTGACGTTCGGAACGGAGGTAATGGAGCCGGGACCGCCTGATTATCCGTCGTCTGATTGCCCTGAGACCGTTCACGTTAGACATGAGGAATCTTCATCCCCTCTACCATCACCATCACCTCCACTACCTTCCTCACCAGATGAAAGAGAGGAGAAAGAGGGGTTGAATGAGAAGGAGGTGAGATTCGCCCCAGGGACGAAAGGTGGGAAGGAGAGTGTAACGCCAACTGCAACGATGGGCAGTGAGAAAGAGGAAGAAGCACCCCCTGAGCCCGCAGATAAGACGTTAGAGCCCAGTCCCGACTCACTAGATCCGGGGAAAGAGTCAGGCATTGACCTAGATGAGGATGCAGGGACTTCCAGTGAAGGAGAAGGAGAAGAGACTTCAGATGTATTCCTCCTCCAAGACACCATATTAGAGCCTTATTCCCAGTCCGTTTGGAGGGTAGGATGTGTGGAAATGGCTGGCAAGATAACGGTCGTTGAGAATGCTTTGGATGGCAACGAATCCCAACCTCAAACCACCATTCCCTACAGGGATTTCACTTTGCCCGAAGGACAGGAGGACTTGATTGAGGAGAAAGCCTATGTTCCATCAGCAGTTGTGGGCTTTGCAGTGAATGGACAGGCTTGCATTAACCTCATCAACAATTTCGCCGACCATCAGATCCTTCCTCTAGGCACTGTTGTAGGAAAAGCAGAGAATGCCACCGACTATCCCTTCATCCCCTTGACGAAAGACCTGCTCTTAGATCACCCGTCTCAGACGGCTATGATGAGTGAAGGAGGAGAAAGTGGACCCGATGGAAAGTGCAGGGACCCCGATTGTCACTTGCACAACTTAGACATGTCCCATCTTTCCAAGAAGGAGCGGGCGGACCTCCAGGAGCTGATTTGTTCTTTCAAGGACATTTTCAGCAAGTCCAAAAAGGACGTGGGAACCTGCGATTTCTTTCGATTTCGCTTAGAGTCTTACCTTAAGAATATTCCCTGCCGAATTCAGACATTTTCGGACTTGGAGACGACTATACTCCGACAGAAGATAGAGGAGTTAGAGGAGCAAGGGGTGGTAGCTAAGAAACTGAGCAGCTACGCTAGCAAGGTAGTGTTGGTGCCTAAGCGTACGAAGCCCGACGAAGACCTCACCCATCCCGACAATTGGCGCTTTTGCCTCAACCTCATCCCTGTCAATTCCAGTCTGAAGCCCTCAGAGTATCAAAACTGGAACGCCATGAAGATCCGTGATGCCATTGAGCTATTGGCAGGATCTGACTACATCTCCATCTTAGATGCCTGCAATGCGTTCTTTACGTTGAAGTTAGAGGAAGGGAGTCAAGATTTGGCTGGATTTAGAGCCTTAGGCCAGTCGTACGTCTTCCAGAGAGTTCCGCAGGGATTGAAGTACGCCAGTCACTTCTGGCAGTACGCCATTGACACCATCATGGCTGAGTACCTGCAAAGATTCGTCCTCTCCTATGCTGACGACATGGCTATCTATACGAAGCCTCAGAAGCATGTCGTTTCTTCATTCTCCCTCCATCTCCAGCATTTGAAACTGACAATGCAGAGGTTGAGAGAAGCTGGCATTAAGATTTCTGCAGCGAAAGCGCAGCTTTGTAAGAAGTCGGTCAAGTGGTTGGGCTTTGAAGTGAGAGGACAGGAGGGAGTCCAGCCGGACAAGGAGCGAACGGCCATTTTGTCCGCCAAACCCGCCCCTGACAATCCACGTGCACTAAAGTCATTCCTGGCCGCAGTGCAGTATTGGATGGCTTATTTGCCCAAATACTACCACACCACCTCGCCCCTCTATGAGCTGTTGAGAAAGGGGGTGGCCTGGCAGTGGGGTGAGACGGAGGCGAAGGCCTTCCAGGCGACGAAGGACCTCCTATCAGATGCAACCTTGCTAGCCTTCCCAAGATCCGACTCGCAGTTCATTTTGCACTGCGATGCCAGCTATGAAGCCATGGGCTGTATGGTTACTCAATGCCAGCCAGATGGTACAGAGGCTCCATTATCCTTTGCCGCTCACAGATTCATGCTCCCAGAGCGACAAATGTCGGTGTTTGAGAAAGAGTGCTACGCCATCTACTTTGGCATCCTGCACCACAGGAAGTGGTTTCTCTATCCCATGGTCACACCTATTCAGGTTTTCACGGACCATAAGAGCCATGAGCACCTCCACACCTGTCGTTCACCCAGTCCTAGAGTGGCTAGATGGAGGTCTCAATTGAGTGCCTATTCCTTAGATATCAAGTACGTAAAAGGCAATGCGGCCGCCCACAGACTCCCGGACCTTTTGTCCAGGATTTGGAGTGATCCTTATCCAGGGAGAAAACTGAGAGAGGACATGGCAGAGAAGAGGGCGGAGGAGACGATGAGCTTAGAGAACCAGGGCATTCATCCGCTCACCACTCCGCACCACGAGCCCATCTTTACCACTTTCACCTTGGCCTCCATTCCACAGCGCTTCGCTTCAGATACGCCTTTTTCCATTCTCCCTATGAGACTAAGAAGTGGGAGAGTGAGGGCAGGAGAAGACGAAAGGTTTCCAGGAGCCCTTCCCAGGTTGCCTGTCGTTGAAGAAGAGGCAGTCGCGGATCCGCCCGTTGTGGCAGAGCCTCAAAGAACCGGTGGCCCCGTTCAGACGAAGAGTGTCGGCTGTCAAACTGACAACTCCATTCAGAACCTCACAAGGCAGATCCAGGAGGAAGACCCATGGATAGCTAAACGATTCCATGAATTTGAGACGGGAAGCGAGAAAGTCTTGGGGAAGCTAAGAAAGGAAGGATTGAGAGTGAGGGATGATGGGGTGTTGATGAAGATGCTGGACTTGAAGGAAGTGCCGGTCTGTCCGGCGTCCTTGCAGACTAAGATGTTGCTCGAGTCCCATGACTCCCACATGGGCGGCATGCACCAGTCCGCCGATAAGATGTACACTCAGTTGTCTACCATCACCTACTGGTTTGGCATGGGCGTGGACATAAGCGAGTACACCAGGTGCTGTGCTCTTTGTGCTAGTACTAAGAACGCCAACAAGCTCACTATGCCTTTGCTTCATCCTTTGCCTTGGCCAGAGCGAAATTGGGAGCACATTCAAGTGGACATCATTGGTCCATATGAGAGGACAGAGGATGGGCATGTTGGAACCTTGCTCATCATCGATAAAAGATCCAAATTCGCCTTCACCAACTACCTGACCCGATTAGATGCAGATCACGTGGCCTACAAGCTATTAGAGTTTGCTATTTCCATTTTCGGCGTTCCTAAAGTAATAGGCGCAGATGCTGGAAGCGTTTTCACTTCCGCTCTTTTCACTAAGATTATAATGGAGATGCAAAAAAGCAGAACAGGGGGGGGAAAACCGTAGTACATCAACAGACAAAAAAAATAAAAACGAACCAGGCTGGGCTACATCCCCCACCCAAAAACCCGGGGAAGAATATACGCCGACAAACACACCCAAAGGAATTAGGAAATCGGGGAACCGGACAAACAACTTTGGGTAGAAAGTGAAAATGTAAAAAGAATCTAATCACAAACTTCCAAAGGTAACATTTAGGAAATCTGGAGAGGGGAACCGGTTCCGAGCATAAACATACTTTTGGGTAAAAGTTAAAATGTACTAAAAGGCAATCTCAACGGATACAAATTTTCCTGAAAGGTAATCAGAAATCTGGAGGGGGACCGGACATAAACATACTTTTTGGGTAGAAAGTTAAAATTTGGTATCTTAAAAGGTAATTTCAAGATCTTGACAAACTTTTCCTAAAGGTAAGCTATAGGAAATCTGGTGGGGTGGAACCGGTTACATTTAAACATTACTTTTTTGGTAAAAGGTAAAATTTGGTATGCTTAAAAGGTCAATCTAACGGATTGGGACAAACTTTTTTTATAGAAATTATGGGATGGGACAAAACACATGGACAAAACAAAAGATATTCACAGCTGGTCCAGAAAGCTCTCTGATGTGTACCTGAAGCCAAAGCTCACTACAAAGTGGGTACCTCAATTTCAATCCATTTCTTATGATGTATCATTGAAGGAGTTCGATGCTGCCTTTGCGCTGAAGGTGTTGGCCCTTACATACTATGCAATGGGTAAAAACCAAATTATCAGAATAATATCAAAATCATTATTTCTCAATTCATCCTCTCTCTGCTGCGTGGTGGATGCTCTACAGAACCAGTTTGCCAATAGGAATGGGCCAACTGAACCACCCATTACAAACTTGGCCACATCCCAAATACCTCCCCGCTAATCCTATTCCTCTCCACATACTCATTCTACATTGGATACCATATTTCAACCCATGCTTGCCCATCTTTCTATATTTTTTGCATTTTACTATTTAATATATTTGCTCTCACTAATAAAACAAATGCAATGGACCTTAAATCAACAAATAATCATTATCTTGTACAAAACACTACACTATTAGAGCATAATACCTGGTACAAGTTCCTGGGAAGTTATGAGCATGAAGCTCCGTCACCTATTCGCTCTGCGCCATATACTTGTTTTATTGTTGTTATGTATTATTTTATATTAAGATATTATTGATAAAAAAAATAAATAAAAAATAAACCTTTTTAAAAAAATATAACAAAAAGAAAATATCGATTTAAAAATCAAGAAATACAATGCATATTTATTGGCAAAATAACATATTTTTGTGAAATTTTCATGATTTATACTTAGGGCAATCGATTTTGGAGAAATCTTAATGTCATAAAAGAGCTTTAATTTTGGCCTGCCATGGTACCAGTTGTTTTCTCAACATAAAATTTCCAAAAAAAAACTATTTCTAGAAGGATTCGAACCTCCCAGTTTTACCCAACTGTCCAATCCTTAGACCACTACACCACTGTGCCCACAACTGAAGACAAAAAAAACAGAGTCCCGACCCGGGAGGGGGGGGGGAGAAATGAATACCTCTACGTCAAAAAGCGGAGCAAAGGAGAAGAAGGAGAAGGAGAAGGAGAAGGAGGAGTGAAATGAAAAAGGTTGGAGTCGGGAGAGAGCAAGACAGAAAGAAAACAGGAGAGGGGGGACCGAGTGAGCCCAATGGAGCAGATAGGAGCAGAGGTTTATACCTGCAGTCCTCAGAATCAGAAGGCAAATGGAGGCTGTGAAGCAGCGGCTAAGAAACTGGTTATGCTGCAGCGCGTCAAACATGTGATTTTGGAGGTAGTTAGAGACTTGAGTGGCATGGACAAATCCGATTGGATAGCTCCGGACAGATTCATCAATCTTTCCCTCATGCCCTATCGAGCGGCGGGCCATAGATCCATCGGCGTTTCGCCCTATTTTGCCATGTTCAAAACTGACATGCGCATGCCATCAGAGGCCATATTAGAGGCGGCCATGAGCTATTCCGAGGAGGAAACCACCCAGCGTCAAATGGTGCTGCGGTTGGTGAAAGCGGAGGAGCGGATGAGAGAGGAAGCTAGGAAGTCAGAGGCTGAGATAGCTGGAAAGTGGTCGAATAAGATGTATATGCCCGTTGAGATGATGGAGGGCGCAATGGTGAGAAAGAAGGTGGAGGGAAGCCATATCCATAAGAGGGATCCATTGAGATGGGACGGTCCGTTTCGCATCGTTCGCATGGACAACCTCAATCATGCTATCCTTAGATACATCCTCACCCCAGACCTACCAGACTTCCAGGCACATCTTTCCAAACTTAAGATCACTCATGAGCTCGTTCCTCTCCCTTGGAACCCAAACTGCGGCATTAGATGGTGGGAAGGTCAGCGAAAGCAGCCATCCAAAAACCGCTGTTCAGAACGAATTCACAAGCAGATTGCTGCACAAAACGCACTTTACTACAGTTTCTATCTCAGATATTTTTGGAAGGCGCCTGTCAATCAATGGGAGATGATCGTTCAGAAAGCCAAAGAAATGGCTGGACCTAAGCCTCCTTGGCAGCAATAACTGCTTATTAGATTCAAATTAAGACGCTTTCAAATTAGATTCAAAATGAAACTCAAAATCAGAGCCTATTCACAACTGCTGCAAAGTTATCAGGACCAAGCGGTGGAGGGCAGTCGTGACGGACGCGAGCGTTGAGCGAGCCGCAGTCCAGCCCCCAAACCCACTTTATCCTCTGCTTTAACCCCATTTTGTGCCTTGCATTTTATTTGCCCAATTTTTCCAAAAACATTTTATCTGCTTGAAATTTTTCATTTAAGAATCTGCTGGTATTACGTGTCCATAGTTATCAGAAAATCGAAAAGGTTGTATATTATTCAGCACTAGCAAATGCTCCCAAAATGTACCCCATGAACTGTTTTCCAATTTCATAAGATCCATCCCGTGCTTCCAACGAATCATCATTATCCTGCGATGCAAATTTTGAGTTGATGAATTTTGCCAGCTATGCTTACACTGAAACTCTGGAAGGTAAGGTGGAGGTAGGCATGTACGAGTCACCGCCGCAATTCCTGACGTTTCAGTGACTTCTGCGCATATTGGAGCGATTGCTTTCCTTCCACTGGTAGATGGGGCAGTCAGACGGTTTGCTGAGAGAGAAATGATGTCCTACCCAGTCCTGAGATGCTTCATATTTTGGCTAATCAATGCCTCAATTTGCAATTACTTCATGTTTTTTGCTAAGAAAACTTCTACTCAACTGCTTCAAGTTACAAGGACAGACCCAAAAACTCATGGATTTAATCAAAATAACATAACATTCGAAATCTTTGGAACATCTGGCAAACGAGCTGCTACGGATGATGCAACCAGCGACCTGATACGCATAGTCATAAGAGAATGGGGAATAACATTTTCATTTTTCATTGAGAAGAAGCTAAATGGAACTGCTGATATGGGCAAAGGTAGACCCTGAGAAGAAGCAGGAATGGTGTGAACTTGGGAAAAGCTGCAGTTAATGATTTGGAAGCTGGTGACATGATAGAAATGTGATGCGAAGGAAAAAGAATGGCAGTGGAGCTGTCAGGTGAAAGTAAGTAGAAAAAGGGCGAGAAGGAGGAGGAGTAAGTTGGCGGAGCGTGGAGTGCTTTGGTCCACGGGGTCGGGATCCCAAGGGCATCGCTTGAGGCGTTTGTTGATGCGGAAGGGGCATTTGTAGAAGGAGGCCTTCCCCGCCCACGCGCTGCGTGCGTTACATGCCGGGGCATCTCGACAGCGAACCTAGATCCCCACACTATCTTTCTTTCCTCAAATCAATCCATATACGAGGACATCTATTTTTTTAGTAAATATTGGCTACAAATTGGATTGCTATTAAACCTCAGTTTCTCATCCGTAATCGAAATTTTAACTATTTGCAAATATTCAATGTGAGGAAGAAAAATGGATGGAAGGAGAATAGGAAAGCATACCTCAAGCCAACTTTCATAGAAATATTGAACATAGCGACTGCCGGTGGGCTCGTTCAGGCTGAGCGCCGCCGGTGGCTCCAGATCACAGCCTAAACACTTCATCTTTGCTCAACCTCCCCCATGCAGTAGAAGTTTGAAGGAGAAAACCATAGACAGCGCCCTGAAAGCCCGGCTGCGTCTTGCGCAGGACGCAGATGGGCTGGTAGCTGGACAGAGCCAGCTTCCCGTAGGCCCTGCTCTCCCGGATGGCCAGGTCCAGACTGGCAAAGTCGCAGCGCCCCTTGTTGCAGAGACTGGCCAGCAGTTGGGGCCCACTGGGCCCCAGAGCTTCTTAACACCCAATCCCTTCATTAGTGTGCAGAGAAAGTGAAGGAGTGAGGAGAGTACGAGCAATGTTGGTGTAGCGCATGCCGTCGGGAGTGCAGGCACAGGAGAGGCGGGAAGGCGGTCGCAGGCTGCCTGGAAAGCGGCAGCGCTCGAACTGGAAGCGGCACAAGTTGCACCGCTCGAAGTAGCACGCCCCTGAGGCCCAGCCTAGGCTACCGTTCGACTGCACCTCAAACACCTCTGCCTTCTAACTATTCTGCCCGCATATGAGCTCTAGAGCAATATTCTCTCCCAAATGTAATTGCAGTAATAGATTTGGGGGAAGAGAGTGCGTGAGGGACCTCGTAGGTAATGGATGAGAAGCGAGTGAAAGGAGAGGCACAGCCGACCATGTTCAATGACTCGTCCAGCTCACCCCCAGTGGCAGACCTTCAACGCCTAGGTTAGCGAGGATAGGCTACGAAGAGGTAAGGTGGGGACAACCTGTAGCAGGCTTCATCGCCAGTGGTGGTGCAGGTGGCGTTGCAGTAGTCATTGGCGCAGCATTCCACTCCTACTCCACTCACAGACCAGGCCAATAGCGGTAGCAGCAGAAGCTGTCGCGCCATGACATTCTCTCACCGATCCTTCAAACCTCCCACAGCAATGTTGCAATCGTCGATAACAAACCTTACATACTTCCTTCCCTGACGAGATGGAAGGATGATGGGATGCAGTGAGAATATAGAGGATATGGTTTGAAAGAGGAACGAAATCTGGCTTTTCCCAGAGTGAGGCGGGGAGAGAGGATCTATTGGTCCAGCTAATTGATCTCGACACCACAGAAAGCCCCACCTTCTGAACAAGCAAACGTCCTATTTGGTCTTCGTCTGACTTCCTCACTGGCTCACCATTTGCATTGCCAACCAACCGTCACACCTCACAATATGGAGGAATAGCGAAAGCCTAGCCCTAATGGATGACATGGCTTGGGTGAGAGGTGATCGGAAAGAAGGCGGTGCCTGTGCGGAAAGGCAGAGAAATGATATCCAGAAGAGGGCGGGAGCGGATAACTCGTTAACACCCTCTCCCTCTTTTATGACCCCCCCCCCTTCCCTCCAGCTACAGCGCCCATAGCAACCTGATTGAGCCTCAATTTTGCAATTGATGACTCCTAATCCCCCCTAGGCTCCCTCCACTCCTGGCAACCCGAGATTCCCCTTCTTCCCTAAGCCTCTAAGCCGGTTCCTTTGCCTCAAAGCAGCTCAGCCCTTGTTGTTCTGACTTGAAATGGAGCCTTCAGTGAGATGTGGAGTGCAAAAAAAAGGCGGCGGCACTTTCATGGAACGGTGTGAAAAAGGGGGCGTTGGAGGCCCGATTTCCGGTGGACGGAAGCCGGGCGGGAATTGGGGCTGGAGTGGCAAAGCGGCGAGCCTAAGATGATCGATTTTGCCGCGCTCTGGCCTCTTGCAAGAGATGCATATGGGTGGAGGGGGCTAAGGGGGGGGCAGGAGGAGAGAAGAGGGTAGAAGAGGGGGGCGCCACTCCCCAAAAAGGCGGTGGAGACGTCAATGGAGGGTCCTCCTCACTCCTCGCTGGCCCGAGAGCAAGGCACTTCTTCAGCGCTTTTCCAAGATGGAGCAGGGAAAGCTCGCTTGACTGCCCCTCCTTCCTTCCCTGGGGACTGGTATAGCCTCCCATTTGGCCTTCGACATTGCCACACGCATCTTTCCCCAATTCCGCCTCCCTTTTTCTGCCTCCGGATATTGCTGCCAAACCTCCTGGGTCACCCCTATCCTATCCATTCCTATCTCCGTCAAGCTCCATAGTTTCGTTCACAATCCCTAACCATCCCAAAGCCTAAGAACTCTCTCTCTCGGAGGAAAGAGAGAAAGGACTTTGGAGAGAACAAAGAGTTTCTTCCGAGCAAGCTCCTGGACTAGGCATCAATAACAAATGCCATGCGCTTGCCCTTCGCTTAGGGGCCTGCATAACATCCCATTCTTCTCACCAAAAGACAAGAAAAAACCCCTGCTTGTGGTAAGTGAGAGGCAAATAATTTGGCAGCGTTTAGCCCTTCATAGCGGAAGGAAAAAGAAGGTCGAAGAGGAAACCTGGGAAAGAAAGCTGGTGGCTGAAATTTCAGCCCCGCTCTCCCCAGGCTGGAGCATGCCTAATGGAAAAAGCCGCATGTAACTTCTACCGCTCACTTCTGCTACAAAACCAATACAGACTAAGCACCAAGAGAACCAACAATCGGCCATCCCCATCCCTTTTTTTGTCCATTTCATTATGAGCTTTTTCTACTTTAGACGGCCATTCATTTTGTCATGAAGACTATATTGACGTCTTCTATAATACCAATATCAATACTCAAATGTAGAGTCGCTGATTTTGTCTAGTGCCCAAACATAAATGAATCATGTAAGAATAAAGCATTCTTTATATGTTTGAGATGTGATCAGAGAGTATTGCGGGCGGGCAGTGTTGGTGGGTCCAGCTGATGCAGGGCCTCCTGGAGCGAAGGGAGTGGAGAGCGCAGCATGGAGTCCAGTTGACGTACCATGGCAGCCAGTTTGGGCTGGAGGAATGCGCCCTGGCGATAGCGGCCCAGCACATTCACCGACTCCCCGTTCGGCATCATGTATTCCTGTCAGTCCAAGCATCAGTTCACACTCTGCTGAGGGAAGAGACGGAAGTCCTGCCAACAGAGTAGGTGGCGTTGCCGAGCTTGCTGCGCATGGCTTTCAGGATGGAAAGATAGCGGGTGAAGATGTGCTCTTTGTCCCAGTCCACGGGGAACTGAGCCTTGTTTACCTCCTCGAACAATGTGTTCTCAAGGGCAGATTGTGATTGGTCGGTTAGCTGGGGAAGAAAAAGATAATGCCATGAGGCAGTTGAGGCCGATGGAGATGCCCTCCTCATTGCCTTCCTTGTTCCACAGCCGCACGTTCAGCATCTTCAATGCTCGATATAGCGCCCTTCGCAAAGTGCCTCCATCATCCTTCATTCATCCAGAGTATGTCCTTTCTCTTTCGCCAAAATGGCAAGTGGACAGTGATAAGCTGGCGCAGGTACTTGTGGACGAGCATGGGGGAGAGCGTAAACTTGGCCAGGTCGTTCACTGGCAGCAGCACTAGGCGTCTGCTCAGGGACTCCCTTTTCCTAAACATCATCCCTTCCAATATTGTGGACATTTGTGGCCAGGAAGGGAGTGAAACCTGGGGTCTTTAGGCCAGCCCCGTGTAGACTGGAAGTGCCAGAGGATGGGATCGACGCCTGGGAAGTCGGGTGGAAGGATGATGGCGGGCACTATATCCACTAGCACTCTGCCTTTTCGCCCCAGATCAAGGCTCACGCCTAGCGGGGCATTTGCATTCAGCGTCTCCACTTTCACTTCTTCAAAATCTCAAATTTAGTGCCTTTCATTTCATAGAAATAAATCGATAGCTTTTGGTAAGACACAATAGGCATGACAGTGAAAATAATGGATTTATTCAGAAAGCATTTCTGAGAAAGGCAATAATCTGAAGAGAAGGCCTGTTTCTCGACAGTGTGCAGTTGGAAATAAAGAGCAAACTTATCTGCTGCTCCCTGTTCCAAGCCGCAGCGGCATCCTGGAGTCGGAGGTAGAGTTGGCGACGTATTTTGCGACCAGAGAGGAGGCCAGCGGAGTTCTCCAGCACCTCCTCCCACTCTCGCCTGTCCGCCGCTCCCCCAAGCCACACCTCCACCCGTGGCAAACCCTTCTTCGCCTCCTCGCTTCCATCTATTCACCACCTCCATATTATTTAAGTTTGGAACTGAAATGGAACTGGCACTGAGATTGGCAGAGGCAGGCAGGTCCAGGCTAAGGTGCGCCACAAAGTGGGCCGCGGTGAATTGAGCACTGGCCCTGCATCCACATAGTTTCAGTCTCCATACCCTCCATGACAGTGTGGCACATGTTCGGAAACCGGCTAGCCCGGTCGCGTTCGCGTTCGCGTTCGGGCCCAAAAAAAGTGCGAACCAGGCTTGTTTTGACGCAGCTTTTACGCAGCTTTTCCGAACCTGCTTTTGCGAACCAGCTCAAACATGTTTTTAACCGTTAAGGTTCGCTTTAACCTGCTTTTAACCTTAACGCGAACCTGGTTAAGAGCAGGTTACGGCCCTTAAATGGGCGGTTTTTGGCCCTGAAATGCAGGGAAAGGAGGGAAAACGCGCGCCAGCAGCCCCCAGGGTTGGTGCAGAGGCACAGCCATACACACCTATGCATACTGGCGCGTTCCTGCCCTTTTTTGGTCTCATCTTTTAGGCGTTCCTTGCAGGCTTTTCAGACCTAAAAAGACCAGCTGCTGGTGGCCAGTATGAGCCAGAGAGGAGGACGTGGCCGAGTGTCGGACAGCGCACTGCTGGAGAAGGGGCGCGGACGCAAGCGAGCCAGTGAGGCCAGTGGAAGTAGCCAGGCGGGGGCGAGTGGACGAGCAGCTTCTACCTCCCGCGCCGCTGTCTACACTCCACTCCCTCGCGTCCCTCCACAGGCGCCCATCGCATGACCTCCTGGGATGACACCAGCACGGATGTCAGCTACGCCCACTTCCCAGAGCAGCGGACGCAGCACAAGCTTGAGCCAGAGCCAACCGGACCTCTTCGAAGCTGAGGCCGACGACAGCCTGCGCGACTTCGACGAGAGTGGGGAGCTGCAGGACGAAGAAGGAGAAGAGCTGGAGGACGCAGGAGCTGATGAAGGAGCGATTGAGCCTGGCCAGGCAACCAAGTTCGTCCAGCGGGTCAACGACGTCATTCGCCAGCCCTGAAGAAGAAGAAGTCGGAGGCGATGTCCATGCGCATCTTCGCAACGATGCTGCTGGAATCGCTGGAACGCCGCTTCAAGAAGTACGTGGACCCGCTGGACAACAAGTTCCTCGTCCAACCAGCCGCGGCAACTCTCCTCCACTCCTTCTACAAGTTCCTGCCCAAGAGCATCCCCAAGCACGGCAACCACCTCTTCACAGTGGCCAAGCGGGCGATCCACGACGACGCTGTTCGACGGTACAAAGCGAGGCGAGACAGATACGACAGTGACGTCGAGGTTCGCAACCTCCTCCAACCTGCCCCAAGGGTCTCAACTCAAACCTACATTGCAGCTCCTCCCGCCAACTCCCGTCAACGCAGACGTGACCAGCGAGAGCTTCTTCGCCATCCCAGAGGCTGACCTCGATGGGGACTTCGCTGTGGTCGACGCTGATGGTGATCCGGAAGTTCGTGCTCCAATGGAAGATGTTCAAGGTCTTCACCTACCTCTTGAATCGAGTATTGATGCCCAACAATCAAATACTTCAGTGCCGCGAGCCTGGATGAGCAACAACTCCCTGGAGGCTGCAGTCACTGCCCAGTTGGGCGACTACCTCTCCCAGCAACGCGCCCAGGTGAACGAGCCGGTGGTCTGGTGGGTGGAGATCGGGGTGAACAAGTACCCTCTCCTAGCCGCAACCGCCTTCCACTTCCTCGGAGCGCCATCCAACAGTACTGCCATTCCTCTTGCCATTCCACACCCTTAATTGCCTGCTGTATTTGAGCCAGCCGAGCAGAGTGGATGTTCAGCCAGGCCTCAGTGGCCGCCGCACACAAGAGGAGCCGCATGAAGGGCAAGCTTCTCCACCAGGAGGTCCTCATGCAGGACAACCCTACCCTCCTCAAGCTGTGGGTGGAGAAGGCCAAAGATTTCACGCTCACCGAAGACCAGATCTTGGCCGCCACTCCCAAACCCCATGCGCTCATCAACAAGCCCCCCGCTCACATCTCCTAGATTTCCCATTGCAATGCTTTGAGAGTTAGAGAGGCAAATTTTGACCAAGTATTTCGATTTCAATGCGCTGCCAAGTTTCATGCCATTTTGGAATTTTTCAAACTTGCTTTCTGTTTTGCTTCTACTTGGATCTCATGTCTCTCGTGCATTTCTGAATTGGTGGATGAGGAGAAGATTGAAGTCTCAACCTTGGCAACAGCAGAAAACATGCGACAGCAATGCAGAACATGACAGAGAAAAGTAAAGGCCCAAACAAGTGGACAGAAAAACTGGAACACCAAAACGCTGCCCTCTTGGGCAAGATAAAGCAGTGGGTGTGAATCGTGCAAACGCGTAGTAGACTAGGCATGCTAGAAGTAGACAGGCTTGGCAAGAGGCTGGGGAAGGAAGAGTGACTAGGCAGGTGGACATGAAAGAGGTAGAGCTAGACATGAGGGGCATCTGGAGGGGCGAGGGGAATGGAGACTGGAGAGGGGGGCCATTGAGGCAGGCAGCCTACCAATAGGGGGAGTACTCACGGGGGATGGTGTCGGGGCGGGGGGTGCCGTTGGGCCCAGACTTGGCGGAGGAGGAGGATGAGGATGAGGCGAGGTCGATCGTGTCGGAGGAGGAGGAGGAGGAGAGATCGATGACCTCCACCTCGGCGGGGTCCTTGTTCTCCTTCTTGACCTTCTTCTTGGCCGGCGACGGATCCTTGCTCTCCTTCTTCACCTTCTTCTTGGCCGGCGACGGAGAGAAGGAGAGGTCGATGGTCCGCTTGGCCTTCCACGCAGCCGTCCCTCGTGGAGAGCGGCGCAGCGGATTGACTGCAAATCTGCTTGACTCATAAGCATGAAATGAGGAGGGAAGGAAAGAGGTGGACCGCGAATGCGCTTCTTCTGGCGTCGAAGGATGGGCGTGTCCTGGTCGTTCTTCTCTTCTTCCTTGACCTCGCTTGGTGGGAGGGGCTGTAGGACGGCTGGAGAGTTGTTGGAGTCGGACTTGAGCGGGGACTGCGCGGGGGGGCGAGGGTGAGCCGGAGAGTCGGGCTGGACGTAGCCGATCCATTCGCGTTCCTCGTCTTCGTTCTTGAGGATGTCCAGCAGCTTGTCCACATTGTCCAGCGTCTGGCGGGCAGCCTCCGACGAGTCCGAGATGCCCTCCGTTTCGATGCGCCCCTGGATCTGCTGGAGCAGCAGACGCATCTTCGTGCAGCGGCTGGCGTTCATGTTCATCGTCGTAGCTGGACTGGCACTGCTTCTTCCTTCACTGGCTTCCAATCGCTCCTCAAGAGGCCTTGTCTAACTGTGACTATGCAGATGTGAGCCTGCCTTGCCGTGTCTGCTGTGTTGCCTAATGTACCGTAGAATCATGCCTGGAGAGCCTGTGGCACGCGCACAATCAAAATCCGTCACTTCCGCAACCTCCAGAGAAAATTATTTGGAGCTGGTTACAAGTTAGTGTGCCGGTTCGCAAACAAGCACCATGTTATATGTTCGCACATAGCAGGTTCGCTAACATAACACAAACACGCTTTTTCCGAAAAAAGCTTGTTCGACCTCAAGGGCTTGTTGCGTTGAGTTCGCGTTCGCACGAAATGAGCCCGTTTGTGCCACACTGCTCCATGAAGAGCTGCTCAACCGATAGGCACGACTGAAGATGCCTATCCGCTGGCCATATTTCTTGTCGCTGCCCACAGAGTGCTGGATGAGGAACTCCAAAGGCTCTTGGATAGCTCGACGGGCTTCTATGCGCCATGCCTGTAGCAGGAAAGGCGAGGTGGGAAAGAAGCCTAGTTGACCAAGAGGCCTATTTGGGAAGAATTGAATCAAGTGATTGCCTTATCATCCCTCGGAATTTGGGCGAAACGCTCCAACAGCCCAGCCAAATGCTGGCTTTGCTTTTTTTCTTCTTCGTTCATTACGGTTTTTACTTTACTTTGTTTTGTGTTGCAGACTAGAGAGCATATGCGTCAGTCAATCAATAGAGTCATAAATATTCAGCATGAACCTATTGACGGATGAATGACACCTGAAGCGAAGTGAAGATAAAACATGCAAAACTGAAAACTGCTTATGGCATGGGGGCAATAGCGTCTATGCGAGATTACACTCGATTTTTTTAATTTTTGGTTAAGAAATAAAAACTATTCTGGTAGCTGCCTAGACGAGAAGATTGGCCAGACTTTTCATCACTAACCCTGCTGGAGGCTGATAATAATTTATCGCGGAAAAACTGGGCCAGGTCAAATGCAAGGCAAGGATGATTCGTATGAACAGAAAAATGATGCTAATGCTTATCATCGCTCTGTTTCCAGTCCTCTACACACAGGTTTTTTCAATGCTTGACGACAAGCAATTGCGCTCCAATCGCATAATTCTAGGCCTCGCTTTTATCTGCTCTGGAAGAGGCTGTGTCTGAAGCCGTCTTCTCGCTGGATAAGCCGCACTGGGCCAAGGTCGCCGTCTTTGCACACTGTTTGCTCAAACCCCCATCGATACGGGAAATGAACGAAGCATCCCTGCAGCGGCCATAAGCTACCTGCAGGAGTTGAGCATGGCGCCCAGCAACTGTGCTCTCTCTGACAGCGAGAAAACTGCTTTCACCGTTTTCATGCATGCCGTGGACACCTGCCGAGGTTGCCTTGAGCAGTGACCCAAACCACCCTGCAGCGGCCATAAGCTACCTGCAGGAGTTGAGCATGGCGCCCAGCAACTGTGCTCTCTCTGACAGCGAGAAAACTGCTTTCACCGTTTTCATGCATGCCGTGGACACCTGCCGAGGTTGCCTTGAGCAGTGACCCAAACCACCCTGCAGCGGCCATAAGCTACCTGCAGGAGTTGAGCATGGCGCCCAGCAACTGTGCTCTCTCTGACAGCGAGAAAACTGCTTTCACCGTTTTCATGCATGCCGTGGACACCTGCCGAGGTTGCCTTGAGCAGTGACCCAAACCACCCTGCAGCGGCCATAAGCTACCTGCAGGAGTTGAGCATGGCGCCCAGCAACTGTGCTCTCTCTGACAGCGAGAAAACTGCTTTCACCGTTTTCATGCATGCCGTGGACACCTGCCGAGGTTGCCTTGAGCAGTGACCCAAACCACCCTGCAGCGGCCATAAGCTACCTGCAGGAGTTGAGCATGGCGCCCAGCAACTGTGCTCTCTCTGACAGCGAGAAAACTGCTTTCACCGTTTTCATGCATGCCGTGGACACCTGCCGAGGTTGCCTTGAGCAGTGACCCAAACCACCCTGCAGCGGCCATAAGCTACCTGCAGGAGTTGAGCATGGCGCCCAGCAACTGTGCTCTCTCTGACAGCGAGAAAACTGCTTTCACCGTTTTCATGCATGCCGTGGACACCTGCCGAGGTTGCCTTGAGCAGTGACCCAAACCACCCTGCAGCGGCCATAAGCTACCTGCAGGAGTTGAGCATGGCGCCCAGCAACTGTGCTCTCTCTGACAGCGAGAAAACTGCTTTCACCGTTTTCATGCATGCCGTGGACACCTGCAGCAGTGACCCAAACCACCCTGGGCTGAGAACTAGAAGCAAATGTGCAGGCAACATTTCATGCTGGCTGAAGGAGAGGAATGGGCTCGTGGTGCTGGGCGAGGCGGCTGATGCCTATGTGAGCCTTACGCTCTTACGCTGAGAACTAGAAGTTGCGCCCCCACTGCAGAAGATGAGCCTGGTGAAGGGTGTCTGCATTTGGGAAGGCCTACGGATGAGAGCAGAGAAGGACGATAAGCTGGAGCCCGTCTTTGCCAACGCCATTGAGGACAAGCTCATGATCCTTTGATCCTTTCTTTCACTCCACAATCACCTCACACACTTATCAACACAAAGATCAGAAACCAGCTTTTGCAAGACATTTATTCGGCAGAAAATACCAAAAATAGTCACTGCATGTTGAGCTCAAATGATATACCATAATCAAATTTCAAATTTTCATGCCAAGCCAGAATGAAGCATAAAAATTGACACATTTAGGACTCATTCTCTCCGTCACCTCTTCCTCTTGGTCTTTGTGAATTCTGATTCCTCCGCTTTCGCCATTCTAGTCTCTGATAGTCTTGAACAAGCGCCTGCTGAGTATCCAGCGAAGAAACAAATTGCGCAGATGGAAGAGGCTGTTATTGAACTGAGACGAGAGTTGATGGGGAGTGGAGTGATTGTGGGATAGTATGGCTCGGTCTTCATCCTCCTCTCGGAGCCGAAGCAGAAGCAGAGAGCGACATCGACAACGAAGTTCCCGCTCCTCTTCTTCTACACGCAAACGCTCCAGCAAATCCAGTCGCTATACTCGGCTTGCCTTTTTATATTCTCTCCCACTAAACTGCCTTCTACGTAGCCGCCAATTGTCCTAGAAGCCCACAAAATATTTCCTATTTCAAGCTCAGTCCAAGGAGCTTGGCGTACATGCAGTATAGTTGCAGCTCCCGACGAAGTCCCAGTCGAGAAAAGGCTTCCCGCAAGCGTTCCAGGTCAAGGGAACGGAAAAGTGAAAGGTAGACCAACACTTCTTTCACTCAACATTGGACGTAGCCATGATGCAGGCATAGGAAGCGGAGTCGGGAGAGAGGCGGTGGGAAGCGGGAATCTCCACCGACGAAGAAGGATGTGAAGGCGGAGATGGAAAAGGCGAAGGCCAAGACCCGCGAGGCTCTGCAACAAGCCGGCCAGGAGCAGGACGTCAAGCCACTCATTAATCCTGGTTTTGTATCTGAGAGACGGAGTAGGTGATGGATGAAAAGGGGGCTTGAAGGGCTGGGTGGGAAGGTTGTGCTGAAGCTGGACGCGGCAGATGTGGCGGTGCGGGAGTCAGAGATTCGACGCATAGCCGAGGACAGCTTCTACCAGGAAAGCTTCAGCTCCACCAGGGATGCCCCTGTTGCTGAGACGGTGTCTCGCTTAGTCTGCTCATGATGGCTAGGAAGCGGAGGGTGAAATGACTCATGAGGATTCGCTGGTGCCGGGGATGGAGGCCTCACAAAACAAGCACGACATCGCCATGTTCGGGGAGCGCGGGCAGAGTTGGCGTCAGAGGGCTGCCGCGGGAGTGAAGCAAGAAGAAGGGGAAGAGGAGGAGAAGCTCAGCAATCCCTACGCCCTGCCCGAAGCCAAGCGATGTCCGCTCGTCAATCCTGCTGTTAGATGTTGCCTCGCACCTCCAATATTGTTCTCATATACCAGCTGCTGTGTTTGGTATTAGGGTTCAGTTGAACTCCGTTAGGGCACGAATAACTGAATACATAAATTCTTTTGTCTGAAAGAATGGAATTACCACAGTGAATTGTGGTTAGCCTTTCAAAATTCAAGGTTAGTCACAAAGAAAATGTTTACAGCTGAGCGAAGGTTTGGAGGAGAGACGTAAGGCGTGGTTGGAGAAATGGAAGAGCATGCGGGCTCAACTCTTCTCCCAATCTGCCTGATTTCCTTTCCCACTTATTCTGTCATTGTCGTCACACATTACGCTTAGCACTATAAAGTTTTTTGGTACCATATAAATATAATTGTATTTTATGCATTTTGATGACTATGTAAGTTGCCGCACCTACTAAATAACAAGTATAATGGTGCAAAGCACAATAGGTGACCGCGAAGCACTAATTATATCAGTAAAAGGAAAAGTCGGTGGTTTCTCAACCAAATTCAAAAGTAAGCACATATTTAGAATCAGCAGTTATGAATTGTGAACAAAAAACTCAAGTCTTGTGAGCAATTTTCAGCCATTCAAAACGACAATTTTTCTCTCAAAAATAAAAGTCTGTGGTTTTTCAACCAAATTCAAAAGTAAGCACATATTTAGAATCAGCAGGTATGAATTGTGAACAAAAAAACTCAACTCGTCTGTGCAATTTTCAGCCGTTCAGTTACTATAAAGAAAATGGTTCTTTTTTGGGGAAAAAATTTTTTGACTCAAAAATTTGATGTTTCAAATGATCCGGCACCAGTTCCACCCTGCCAGGATTCAAGCGGCAAGCTTTAGCTTTCAGGAAAAAAAAAGTTTGTCAAAATCCGTTGAGAATTCGCAGGGCCCCGGCCATTCCAGATAGAAATATATATATATATATACTAGTAATATAGGTCAGTGGCCGCGCTACGTGCGGCCACATTTAGTTAAAAGTTATGCCAACACAACCCGAATCTTGCTAAAAAAATTGCAGAATAAAGATGACTAAAGATCTTCAAAGTCATATTTTTTTTCAAAAATGGCTGTGCAAGGGCTGCTCTGGGTCTCTGCACAAGAACAACAATTCAAGAAGACATGAGGACATTCTCCAGGACAAAATGCATCACATGCTCCGAGAATTTGCTTACTCAAACTTGCCTTGAAGGAATACTTAATTTATCCCAATAACATCAGACTCCTAGGTAGGCCAGAATACGAAAAATTGGCATCAGTCAATCCATTTTTTTTCAAATATTTTATTTGAATCTTTGAAAAATAACCAGTTAATTTTATGCAGAACTGTCGTAGCTTTAATTTAAAAAAAAGTCCGACAGAAAATGTTGAAAATTGGAGGAGCTATGAAGTTCCAAAGTCAAAAATTGCCCAAAAATCGCAAAAATGCCAACGTTTTCGATTGTTTCATATATTTAACATAATCTGCGCATGGATAACCCCAAAAAATATTGAATAACTTGTCAAGACCGATTCATAGAGCTATCATATGCCAGTATAAGTAAAGAATTCAGGGAGCCCCGAGACCCCTCCCAAAATGGCATCACGCGTATTATATAAGACTAGGTTGAGCTTCGCCGTCGCCTACGGCGACTATTGGCATAATACTTGCAGAAAAAAATCTGTTGAAATTCATAAAAAAACTCGAAAAGGGATAAAATTGGGGAAAAATGGCTGCAAGTTGAGGTTGAGGTTGAGATTCTGGCCTGTAAAAGCATCTGGCATCCACCGCCCTACATGGGAGGATTGGGTGAGCCTAAATAGGCCTGTAAAAGCATCTGGCATCCACTGCCCTACATGGGAGGATTGGGTGAGCCTAAAAACCCCTGTAAAAGCATCTGGCATCCACCGCCCTACATGAGAGGATTGGGTGAGCCTAAATAGGCCTGTAAAAGCATCTGGCATCCACCGCCGTGCATGAGAGGATTGGGTGAGCCTAAATAGGCCTGTAAAAGCATCTGGCATCCACCGCCGTACATGAGAGGATTGGGTGAGCCTAAATAGGCCTGTAAAAGCATCTGGCATCCACCGCCCTACATGAGAGGATTGGGTGAGCCTAAATAGGCCTGTAAAAGCATCTGGCATCCACCGCCCTACATGGGAGGATTGGGTGAGCCTAAATAGGCCTGTAAAAGCATCTGGCATCCACTGCCCTAATTTGTTTACTTGAATATCCACTGAAACATGGGAGGATTGGGTGAGCCTAAATAGGCCTGCAAAAGCATCCAGCATCCACCGCCCTACTTTGCTTACTTGAATATCCACTGAAACAATCTGGGGGGCAATCTGGTGATACAAGAAGGCAAATGGTTGGGGGGGGGGGCAATGGATTGGAGGATTAGAGGAATTATTTGGGCTGCATGGATCCCGCTACACGGGTGCTCAGCTATTTTCATGCATAAGCCTCTTTTTTCGGTCTACTGACTCTTTTAGGATATCCCCACCCTGTGACCAAATTACAGCCACACCAAATGATTGCTAAAGCAAACATCTGGCTGTCCTCGAGGGACTTCAAAGATTAGGCAATCAATCCAACAAAGGTTAGATCGCCAAAGAAGGATACAGGTTTGCTGTGCTCTATGAAAGGTTATGAATACTGAGTGCAACCTCGCCACAGTGAGTAGCTTTCAAAACTGCGCAGTTCCAAAACATTGATAAAAGTCACATTTTTGATGTTTTAAGCATGTTCCCGTGATTGGTGCAAGCTGATTAACTCAGAATCGGCTTCCCCAGCCCCAATTTACCCAAAAACATCTTCACCTCCTCACAGGAATCTTCCCTCATGGCGCCCAAAATGCTAACGGACAAGACAGGCTCCTCTATTATATATATGGACTAGGTTGGGAGAGGCCTGCGGCGCACATCATTGTTTTTGCTTAATGCTTTGTATTTTTTTTGTTGATTAATATGTTGAATTTAAATATTCAAAATGCCTTTAATGATTTTTCAGTTCTCATTGTAATTTTGTCATTGCAATTTTATCAATTTCTGCAAAAGTAACACTAAAGTAAGGATTAAAAAGCACAATTGATGGCGCATTCATTATGGTTTGATTGATTGATTGCCAAATTGATTGATTCAAGGGTTGTACTTTTTACATAAGGGGCAATGCAGCAGAATTTGAAGTTTTAATGGTTCTGGGCTGCATACACGGGTGATCAGCTTTTTTCATGCATTAGCCTCTATTGTGGTCTTATGACTCTTTTAGAAACCCCCACCCAGTGGCCAAATTACAGTCACACCAAAAGAATGCATTAGCAAACACCTGGCTGTCCTCAAGGGACATCAAAATTCAGGCACCGAACCCAGAATAGGTACGAATGCCTGTGAGGGCTGTTGGTTTGCCAAGCTGCCTGGAAATTTATGTTTAATGAGTGCAACATTGACAGATTGGATACCTGCACAAATCTGCGCAGATCCAAAACATTGGAAAAACTCACATTTTTGAGGTTTTGAGCACATTCCCATGCTCAGATCCTTGCAGATATTTCAAATTCGCGTTCTACGCCCTCAATTTGCCCAAAAATGTCTTTACTTTCCCTGCAGCTACTGCAGTGGGCCTGCGCCAAATGTCTGGTGGACAGACACGTCTCAGCTTTTATATTATGGACTAGGTTGGGAGAGGCCTGCGGCGCACATCATTATTGATGGTAATTTGTTAAAGTGCTTTTGTTTATTTTATTATTTGAATTTGTTTATTTTTCAGAAATTCTGAGTGGTTTTCATTTTTTTGTCATTCTATAGCTTGCGATCTTCTTTTTGTTTTCCATATTGTTTATGTCTTTTATGTCTTTTATGTTTTTTGCTGATTCTTGATTCTTCTTTTTGAAAATTAGTATTTTTACATTACCTTGAATATTATTTTTTCTGAACTTGCATTCTTTCTCATACATCTTCTACGCTATTTCATTTTATCATTAAGTTTTTAGTCTGTTAATAGATTTTCTAAATTTAATCATTAGTTTTTATTGCCATTTGAAGTTAGTAAATTTGTGCGATTTTTGCTCTTTGTTGAGCAAATTGGTTTTTCCTTTTTAAAATTTATTCCAAAAACTACAATTTGCAACAGGGAATTAGTTCAAATGTTTCTTTAGTTTTCACTTTTCTTTTTACCTTCCTCTTCTATTCATATATTCTAACTATCATTTGTTGCAATTTTAAATTGCATTAACCCTATCATTTATTGCATAGCAGTTTAATTTTATCTATTTGGGTTTTATGCCATGCTTTATATCAACAATTATTTTTGCTTTTTTACATTCTTACATTTTATTCGTAGATAAAGTCAAAGTATCAGTAAATTTTAGCCGTTCCATTACTTGATATTTTAGTTTGCGTTCTTCAATTCCGCTTTATTTCACATTTTATTTTGTTTCTTCAATTCCGCGTCATTCAATGGATTTATTTAATGCAATATTTAGCAAGCAAACGCCAAGGAGATCTCGGCTAAATAGACTAAGAGACATGATGGAGATGGCTTGGGGTTTGGGCCGCATGCACCCCGATAGAGGTGCTCAGCCTTTTTCATGCATTAGCCTCTTTTATAGTCTACCGACCGTTTTTGCAACTCCCACTCAGCAGCCATAAATTAAAAACCACACCAAATGAATGCAACATTGCAAATGAATGCAATGAATACAATTCGCCAACAGAAGGCGGGGAAGAAGCTAAATCTCAATTAATTTTAACAATTTCAACGCCATTTTGCATTTTGCATAAGAGTATTGAATACAAAAAATACAAAATTCAAAGCCTATTTAGAATTTGGGCTGCATGGGTCCCGCTACACGGGTGCTCAGCTTTTTTCATGCATTAGCCTCTTTCGTGGTCTTATGACTCTAATAGAAACCCCCACCCAGTGGCCAAATTACAGCCACACCAAATGAATGCAACAGCAAACACCTGGCTGTCCTCGAGGGACTTCAAAAAGCAGGCACCAGACCGTAGTAGGCTACCTGTAAGGATGCTGGTTTGCACAACTCCATGGAAAATTTTGTGTAGTGACTGAAATTTTGTCCAATTGAGTAGCTTTCCAAAACTGCGCAGATGAAAAACATTGAAAAAACTCACATTTTCAACGTTTTAAGCACATTCCCGTGATCGGAGCAAGCTGCCAAAAACATATTCTTATTCAGCGCCCCCAATTTACCCAAAACCATCCTCACTTCCGCTGCAGCTGCTGAATTGGGCTTGCGCGAAGTTATCTCGTAACGGACAAGGCTTAGCATTCATATTCTGGACTAGGTTGGGAGAGGCCTGCGGCGCACATCATAATTTTCGTTTATTCATTAGTGTATTTTTCTTGAGTTATATTTTGAATTTATGTGTTTACATTTTCCCAAATTATTTTTTGGTTTTCTTTTGCTATTTTCTTCGATTTAACTTTTGGCCTGCAGTGCACATCATATTAATTTTCAGTAATTGCTTAAACTGATTTAAGTAAGATTATTTTTTAAATCTTTTTGGAAATAACTGTTCCAGCCAATCTATGCTTGCAATGGTTGATTATAAAGAAGACGATTAATTAAAAAAATAACTGAAATGAATACAATTAATCTATTAAATCTCCAAAGCAAATTAATTTTGATTAAATTGATGATTTGATTTCATTTTTTTATTGCGAAATCAATGGTTTGCACAGAAAACTGCAGTGAGATTTTCACTGAAGCCATATGCATGAAATTCAGCTGGATTCAATTGCAGACCCTTCCAATATTCAGCAATTGAAAGAATCTTCACAATCCAGATTCACATTCTTCCAGATTCGTCAAATGTGCAAATAATTTTTAGCAATTCGTTTTTAGTGGTTTGTTCATCGATGGTATTTATATATGTTCTGAATTTGTGTGGATTTTCCGTTTCTTTCCGTTTCATTCATAAGCTTTCTGTTTTCTGTTTTATTTTTGCTTGGTTCTATCGTTTTCTTTTGTTAACTTTGTCCTCATTTTATTGCATCTATTTAGTTTTAATTTTTTATCCGATATTTATTTTAGTTTTTCGATTTTGTATTTGTCTCAGTCAAATTTCAGTGTTGTTTTGATTTGCATTTAGGGATGCTTTCTCTTCCATCGTTAGTGCAGACCTTTTTAAAGAGTGCTCCCTTTAGCTATTCAATGATCTTTTGTGTTATATAATTCAATCGAAATCAATCAGTTATTATATATCCAGAATGCCCCTTTGATCTGCTAAAATAAGATGGAAAATGGATTAAAGCAAATATCAAAAAGCACAGTTTAGGTTTTTTATGACATATTATATTGGTTACGGTTTAGCAGTGAAATTAAATAAGAAGTAAATAGTTAATTAGGAAGTTTAGACTGGTTGGGCTGCATGGGAACCGCTACACGGGTGCTCAGCTATTTTCAGTCCTCTTTTGTTCTATTGACTCTTTTAGGAACGCCGAACCCACCCAGTGGCTAAATTACAGCCACACCAAGTGAAAGTAACACCTGGCTGTCCTCAAGGGACATCAAAAAGAAGACACCAAACACCGGACATGTTCAGTTGCCCTCGGAGGAATGCTTATTTATGTGGTCTTCTAACCTTCCTTTGTTCAATTTATGAAATCGCAGCTCACCAGGTACAGTTGCAAACTGCGCAGATTTGCAATGCCCGAAAAATGGCCTAAAATTGAACAAAATTGTCATTTTCGAGGTATAATCATAATTTTTGCAACCTGGGGGAGTTCTGATTGAGTTTCGGCAGCCCTGAATTACCCTAAAAACATCATTTAAACGCCAAAAATGCAGAATTGGGACTGCGCCGCGTGCCTTCGTTACAGACAAGGCCTAGCATTCATATACTGGATATATATATATGGACAAAAATCCAGTCACATGTATAGACCGCGAAGCGGGCCCTTCGGGCCCGCTTCGCGGTCAAAAACATTAACGTTCAACTGATATCCCCAAACTACCCCAAACTACCCAAAAAGCAAAATCAATCTAAGAGTTTAAAGTGTTTGGCGCCAAAGTGAGAAGACCTTGACTAAAAGTGGGCACACAAAGACTCCCTCAATACCACGGGGGAATCGATATGAGCCCCGCCTCAGGATGCCCGCCCCCCCAAGGACACCCTCAAAGGACACCCTCAAAGTACCCTCCAAAACCTCCGCTCATTAAAACCCCGCACCCGCCCTTCCCACATCACCTCCCTCATATATTCCTTAGCCTGCGCCAAGCTGGACAGCACCGGCCTCGTCTCAACTCTGGCTCACGTGCTGGGCCTCATTGGTTTTTGCTTTTCCTTTCTTTCTCCTCCTCAGCAGCAGCTGACGCTAGAGAGGAATTGGCAGGCCTCACGTCCTGGCTGGGCGAAGGGAGGGCAAAGCCGCTGCCGAGTGCTGGCGGGGCTGAGGAGCTGATGATCTGGGAGCGGCTGGATGGGGCCGTGTTTCGCCTCTTTGCCTTCCATGCCCTCCTCCTCATCGCCAAGACCATGCTTCTCTCCCTCCTCACCCTCTACTTCGGCCTCCGCTATCGGGTACCACTCTAGTAGGTTGATAGCAGTTTAGACGTTGTACTTGTGTCTTTCAGAGCTGGGCTCGTCTGGAAAGCCCAGAAGCAGAAGCAAAGGCCAAGCATCTAGCGGAGAGTGTGGAGCGCACGCGAAAGTTAGTGTGTGTTCAACCATGTTTGAGGGTGAATGGGAGAGACAGAAGGAAGTGAAGGGCTCAGACGAACGATGTGGAGAACGTTTGGGCGTTCATCCTGGTCGGTGTCTTCTACTGCCTATTCGCGGAGGTGGAGTTGAGCAGTGCCCGTCGACTATTCATCCTCTTCACCGTCAGTCGCTGTCTCCACTCCTTCATCTACATTGCCCGCATTCCGCAGCCAGCCAGAGGTTCCCTCTTTTCTTTACTCCCACTTAATCACGTTTTCAATCAATTTCAGGCCTGGCCTTTGCCATCGGCTACGCGGTGACCATGTCCATGCTGCTGCAGACGCTCAATGCTCTCATCTTTTGAGCTCCCTTTTACTACTTCTGCCATTCATCAAATAAAGAAAACCACCCAAAAACGAAATCAAATTTGAATAAGACAATTTGTGCAAACGTAAGCACAATAGGCATTTTTGATTCTGGATGATTCCTTATGGTGGAGAAATGGTAGTGCAATTGGCGTGGGGGTCGCGAACTGCACAGAAGCTGGAGCCTTGGGTGATGTAGGGGCAGTCGCAGATGCAGCTCGGGGTCTCACTGCAGCCACCAACCATGGCGCAGTGCCCGTTCCCACAAAAGTTTGGAATGTTGAAAGGAAACTCCGCGCACTTGTCCTCGCCTATGTCTGCAAACGCCAGCGAAAGCATCTTTCCTGCCCACTGGCTAAATTATTTGAAAATTGTACGATTCTGGCAGTAGGCGCCGTTGTAGCAAGGCGGGCACTGGCAGCTGGCCCTGTAGCCCCCACCAACACAGCTACCCCCGTTCTGGCACGGCGACGACTGGCAGGGATCCACAGATTCTATAGAGGAAGAAAACGTTTGCTGAAGGGAGGGAAATTCGGTGATTAGTTTACCAGCTCGAGCTGCGAAGCTGATGGAGAGGGGGGCTGAAGGATGGCCGAAGAGAAGGATGATGAGCTCGTTGAGGTTGCCAGGCGAGCTGTCCGACGAGCTGTTGCTGGTGCATGAACTGGTCGATATGGGAAATCATTCCACTTGCGACTTTGAGGAACCACAAAGGCTAACTTGTAGCGAAGTTTGTAGGACTCCGGAGCGGTGCTCACCAGGGCCTTGATGCTCGCATTGGCTCCGCCCGTGCAGACAGCTGATGCGTTCTCAAATCGAACCCTCAACAAATGAACATCATTTCCTATCAATATGCTCCTGGATGGCTTGAATTGACCGATAGCTGAGGCTGGGGCTGTTAGGAATGCGGAGGGTTTGGTTGCATTGACCGAGGAGTTGGCCGGCGGGTGGGATGGTGTAGGTGCGCCAGAGCCCCGTTGCCGGACTTTCCAGTTCCGGCAGGCCTTTGCAGTTCACTGCAACCGAGTGCTAGCAGTACTTGCAAATGCTGGGTCAATAGGAAAGGAACCCAGGGCGCAGTTGGAGCCAGTGTACCAGGCAGGGCAGATGCATTTGTAGCCGTGGTTGAGGAGGGACTGGCAGGTGCCGCCGTTCAGGCAGGGACTGGATCGACAGGCATCAGGAGGACTTGTTGCCAGGCTCGACGCTGGAACCGTCGTTGCTACCTTCAAAATACCAGTTTTCTGTCACTCACTAAGGAGTTTTACTAGTGTTTGGGGAAATATTTCCTTCCATGCCCCCTTTCTAGAAGCATAGGAGGCGGTTTGGGTAGTGAAACTTTGCTGGTTGGCGCAGTGGGGATGGGGGTGGTGGTGGAAGTGCAGTTGGCGGCGGCTTGACGTAGGCAGGCCACAGTATTGGCCTGCTCCTCCAACTGCGACTGTTCAGCCGCCACTTTCAGCTTCAAGTCGTCATAGGCGGCATTGGTGGAGCTGCAAAGGCGCCCATTTCTCCAGCAGCCTGGCCGGGAGTGTTTGGAGATGGGACGAAATGTTTCCCAGGACATCGGCGATCTCGTTGGCAATGGAGAAGAGCTGCTGCAAGGAGGCGCTGAAATCAGCCTCCCACAACTGTTGAGTGGCATTTAGTTGGCTGCTCGCGCTTGTCAAATTTTGCTCGAGACCTTTTAAACATTTCTAGCATTTATCGATTGGGAGAACCGAAAAACTAACCTGAAATGGTGGCTAGAGACGAGTTGACGTTGAGATTAGGGACATTGAGCGGGATTTGAAGTGTGCAACTACTATTGCTGCAAACCTCGGCGTCCCACTGCAGTTATGTTAACAATAAGAGCAGTTTTAAATTTCGCTGGCATTACATTAGCGGTCCCATCAGCAAAATGTAGCAGAAGGACAGAAATTAAATTGATACACTTGGTCATATTTTCCAGACCAGTTCACCTGTTTAACGCTAGGCTTCTTTTCTTATCAGTGCTTGTATCTACAATCACAACATTTTAACTTAATGCCAAGGCCCTGCTTTTGTTTTGATAGATATGATTCGCATAATTTTTGCTCTGCTTATAAAATACAAATGCGTATTGCAAAGTCATGAATTAGATGTTGGTAAAAAGTGAGCAAATCGGAGTACAGTGGTTTTATTTGCTTTAGTTATGAACCGTTTCATTTTTGCGCGGCCGCAGGCCGCCTGCCGCGAAGGGAAGGGCAGTCAGAGCTCCGGAGGCCGTAGGGCATGGGCGCGAAGGCCCCGTAGCGTAGCCTAGCATGCGAAGCATGCTAGGCGAAGCGTAGGGGCCGTAGCGACCATGCCCGGAGGCCGGAGGAGCTCTGGCGCCCTGCCCGGAGCGGCGGGCGGCCAAGGCCCGCTTATACAGTTACCCCATTTTTCGTCCGTCTGTCCGCATATATATATATATATATATATATATCTTATTATATACGCGTGATGCCATTTTGGGAGGGGTCTTTGGGCTACCTGGATTCTTTACTGATAGTGACATATGATAGCTCTATGTATGGCTCTTGACGAGTTATGCAATATTTTTTGGGGTGCTCCATGCATGGAAAAATTTAAAAACATGAAATAATTGAAAATGTGCCGATTTTTGCCATTTTTTGCCATTTTTTGACTTTGAAACTTCATAGCTCCTCCATTTTTTAACTTTTTCTGTTGGACTTTTTTTTAAATTAAAGCTACAACAGTTCTGCTTAAAATCCATTGGTTAATTTTCAATGTGTTTTGTAAAATTTTTGAAAAAAAAATGAATTGACTGATGTCAATTTTTCGATTTTTGACTTACCCAGGAGCCTGATGTATTTGGAATGAATCAATTAATTTTTCAAGGCAAGGTCAAGGTTAAGCATGGTAGCTTACAATGCGTAATGCGGTGGCTTTGTGCTCATGCGTTATCTCTTGAGCTTTTTGAACCTTTATGACCATTGGCACAAATGCCATAAAGTATTTTAGAATTTTCTCTTTTTTACACGTAACTTGTATTTTTTTAGATGGATAAATCTGGAAATAACTGTTGAAATTACTGTTGGTTGGTGTAACTGTTTAAGATACTTTTAACAGAAGGTGGCCGCGCGTAATGAAATAAAATGGATGGAAATAAAAGAAAAATTAAATAAATGAGATGGGTGGCCGCGCGAAGTGCGGCCACTGACCAATATTACTAGTATATATATATGTGTGTGGTACCGCAGCCCGTACTCCTCAGTTTTTCAATGAAATTGGCTGAAATTTTGCATGGAGGTCCGTCTAGGTGGTGGCTCGGGACGTTTTTGTGCGCTTGGTGCAATTTTGTTTGGTTCCAGATTTATTGTCAAAAAACCTCGAAAATTGTGGCCTCCTAATTCGAAATATTTTCGAAAAGTGCATATTATTTCATTGATTGTATAATTATTATCAAGCAACCACCTCAGAATTCAATTTTTTATAAAGGATGGCGTGACATCATTTAGTTAATAATAAAATTAGAACTATTGGTTAAATATTGACCTTATCAAAACGTGGCAACATGCTAATTTTCAAGGCCGCGCATCTATTGGCAACTGCCGATCAATTGGTTTCGTACCAACCATGTTGCACCATATACTCGATTTTATGAAATATTTAATGATAAGAAACGCATAGATAAATACAGCTAGGAGCTGTGGTTCCTACTGAGTGAAAGAGCGAGATATTCGTTGGTGAAAAGGTTTGGTCATGGCACACATTTAGCTCTTATCCCGTGACACCCCTAGGCCTTGATTAAAACGAATAAAGCTATTCCTGACTTTATTTAGAAGCTCGCAAATGAGTCTTTGGAATAATTGGAATCGAACTAAGCAGCTGCCTCCTGTATCTCTTTGAAATGTCCATTTGAGTAGAATATTATAATTCGTTTTTGTTGGATGATTGCATCTAGCGCGTACACGTCGAAAATAAAATGAAACAGCTGGGTGAGGTACGAAATGGGCTTGGGTTTTCCGTTGGTGCAAAGAGCAAAGAGGTGGGAGGGGCAGCGGTATTTGCATGCGTACACCTCACACTGCATTCGCTGTCACTGGCCTGGCCTGCACCACACCCACCTTGGCCCAACTTATTTTCTTACTTTTGCGAATAAACTTTGAAGTAGGGATATAATATTTTAGCAATTTAATTTGCAGGTTTTTCGGTAGGTTTTGTCACATACTAGTGCTACATTGAATTGCACCTGCTTTTTCTCATGATTAAATTGTCTCAATCCTTTGAAGCTTAGGGCAGCGTGCCAATTCTAAGAAAAGAAGGGCAGCTTGTAGAGCTTAAATGCAGGCAATTCTTCTGAAGCGAAAGGGGGAGAAAAGGGCCCGGAGCTCAAGCTGCATTGAAAGGGACAAGGCGGAGTTTGGTGCCCCTTGATAAATAGGCTTAATGATCCATTCCCCTCCCCTCTTCCTCCCAGATTGCCTTTGCCCTTTCCTTTTCCTTTGCCCGGCCATTTTTCTACTCAAATACCAAATCCTTTGCGCGAAGATTAGGACAATCTTTGCTCTGGGAAAAACCGACTTTACTGCTATGAGGGGGCGGTTTTTACGCCTCCTGGGCATTGGGCTTGTGACGTAGGATGAGCAAAATGGCGTTGTTGTTTCAAAAGTGCGCCTGAATTGCTCGTCAGAGGAGAAAAGAGTCAGAGGCACCCGTCATGAAAGCAAACAAGGCTTCAAAATTGGAAAGGAGATCGATAGCCCCATTCCGTCTTTGATTAAGAGGCGGTTTGCGAGAGGATTTAGGGGGGTATTCCACTTCCCGAAAAACGAAGGTTCGAGTTGGGAATCGTCATTAGGCCATGGTTTTGGTCCATTTAGTTGTGATCTCAGCTCAACAAACCCTGGCCCAAAATACTGCTTAGTTGCTGAGAAATGGTGATTTTTCTAACACCTACTTTTTTGACCTCTGGATGAACTAAAAATCGATTTTTGGTCAATTTCAACAAAGATTTTTTGATCAACCCCTGACTAATATATATCAATCGAACCGCAAAACTATAACAAACTTCATGGTGACAATGATTCATCCTAAAAGAAAAATTTTTTTAATCGATCTTTCAAAAAACCGATTTTCGCATTTTTCAATTTTTGCCACAAAAAAACTGATTTCCAAAAATTGCCAAAAAATTCAAGGCTAAGACCTAGCCTATCTTTTTATTCACTTTCTTGCCGTCATTTTGGTATATATAACTTTGCCAATGGCGGTGTTAGCATGGGAAAATTTTTTGATTCAAAATTCCCAGTCCGATTTTCGTCCTATGTTATAACATAGGCAAAAAATGGCCAAAAAATTTTTGTTCGCAAATTTCAAATTTTTAGGCATGAAATGCTCTTTTGGGACCTCCTTCATCCCGCTGTATCATTTGTTTCCCCAGAATTAGTCTCAATCTACTCAAACTGAGATGGCCTTTTTCCTATGCTTTAACATAGGCACATATGCTTCCTATGCTATAACATAGGAAAATGGGGATTTCAGTTAAAGCAGATTGAGACTAATTCTGGGGAAACAAATGATACAGCGGGATGAAGGAGGTCCCAAAAGAGCATTTCATGCCTAAAAATTTGAAATTTGCTAACTAATTTTTTTTGGCCATTTTTTGCCTATGTTATAACATAGGACGAAAGTCGGACTGGGAATTTTGAATCAAAAAATTTTCCCATGCTAACACCGCCATTGGCAAAGTTATATATACCAAAATGACGGCAAGAAAGTGAATAAAAAGATAGGCTAGGTCTTAGCCTTGAATTTTTTGACAATTTTTGGAAATCAGTTTTTTTGTGGCAAAAATTGAAAAATGCGAAAATCGGTTTTTTGAAAGATCGATTAAAAAAATTTTTCTTTTAGGATGAATCATTGTCACCATGAAGTTTGTTATAGTTTTGCGGTTCGATTGATATATATTAGTCAGGGGTTGATCAAAAAATCTTTGTTGAAATTGACCAAAAATCGATTTTTAGTTCATCCAGAGGTCAAAAAAGTAGGTGTTAGAAAAATCACCATTTCTCAGCAACTAAGCAGTATTTTGGGCCAGGGTTTGTTGAGCTGAGATCACAACTAAATGGACCAAAACCATGGCCTAATGACGATTCCCAACTCGAACCTTCGATTTTCAGGAAATGGAATACCCCTCCTACAAGGCCTCTCAATCCTCTCGTAAACTGTCTCTTAAGCTTCTGCCAGATTTTACGCATTCACTGCTTCGTCCAAAGACTGCACATCGTTTTGCCTTCTGCAAATGGGGCAGGAAAGGTATTACGGGAAAATATCATTATATTGCTTCCGTGAGCAAAACCCATTCTTTCGCATTTTCCTTCATGATTCAGTCCACATCTCTCCCCGTGATCTCTTCTTCATGCAGAGAGCGAGAATTGACGCAGGCATAAAATGGCAACTAAAAAGGGAGCGACGGAAGAGCAGCGAGAAAGTCTGGTGGCCAGCCAACTGGAAGCAGTGCTGCGCAACAATCGCCACCTCTGTACGTCTTTCCACTCTTTTTGCAGCTCAGGCGTGTGAGGGGGGAGAAGGGGAGGGGGAAGGAAGACGTTCCACAGCTCACTCCCACTTCCGCCATTGTCCTCGCGCACAGCCCCTCCCAAACACTGCTCCAAGCAGACTGGGGACTCAAAGTGCCGCGGAGAGGCGAGAAAAGAAAACTGGGCGTGTCCGCCGCTTTAAGAGAGCCTTTCTGTAAGGGTTCAAAATGGTCAGTATAGGTCATGACCACCGGGTTTGGGCTTTTGTGCCAGGGTTGTAGCCCATGAAATGGCATTTCCAGAAATGTCTTTCTTTTTGCCCAACTCGGCTTAGTTCCTGAGAAATGGCCATTTCAAAAATTTTGCCCAAAATTTCTGCAAAAATACACTATTTTCAGTTTTTGGCCCATAACTCGGCCCCATGATGGAATTTCAAAGATCTAAAGACATCGTCGGAACGCTCATTTGTCGGTTTACAATATCTTTAAAGAGTTCAAGCCCCATGGAGCAAGTCATTGACCTCATTTTGCTGCCTGAACGCAAAAATTGCGGTTTTGCGATATGGTCAAAAAAGCGGTTTTTTGCAATTTTCTGCCAAAAATTGTTGAACAATTACCTTTTCCGACACCAGAAATCAAAAATTCAGGTTATTTTACACCTAAAGAAGGGTCTAACCTTGTGAAAAAAAGATACCTAGTCTGGCCCCATGGGCCAACAGTTGGACCTCCCATTTTCCAGCATTGAAACTTTTAGGGCAGAAGTATATGAAATAATGCTCGTAGAGAGCTGTGAGTGGTACCAATCGATGCGCAATACCCAAGTTTATATACCACTTGTGTAGACGATTTCGACCTAGAACCATTCCCTGGATCGCTACGGACGCTAAAACGTCAAAACACTATGGGCGCTACATGTGGAAAATCTGCTTTTTTGTAATTTTCTACCAAAAGTTGTTAAACAGTCACCCTTTCCAACACCGGAAATCGAAAATTCAGGTAATTTTACACCTAGAAATGGGTTTAACTTTGTGGAAAGGCCATACCTAGTTTAGCCCCATCGGGCAAAAGTTAGAGCTCCAAAGATATGTCCTATGTTATAACATAGAGCAAATTTGCTAGTCTAAAATTTTCATGCTAAAAAACTTCCTGCTCTTCAGGAAGACAGTACTGATCAATTTCCTTTTGTGAGTTAATCACCCTAAGCCTTAGGCAGGTATTTAGCAAAAAAATTGCTGGGTTTTAGTTAATATATATTTTGCAACCAAATGCTTTAATGTTTTCTTGCTCAAAATGGTCTCAAATGAGGAAAATTTACAAGTGATCAGATTTCGAAATGTTATGAAATTGGGGACACAAATGATATTTTCAGGTGTATTTGAGGCCAGACCATCGATTTAGGGCATTGGAATAATAATTCAAGATCAAAATTTTTTTTGGTCAATTTTGCCCCATGTTATAGCATAGGGCGAATTCTTGATCTGTCGGCATAATTTGGGTGATTTTTCATATATATTAACTAAAACCCAGCAATTTTTTTGCTAAATACCTGCCTAAGGCTTAGGGTGATTAACTCACAAAAGGAAATTGATCAGTACTGTCTTCCTGAAGAGCAGGAAGTTTTTTAGCATGAAAATTTTAGACTAGCAAATTTGCTCTATGTTATAACATAGGACATATCTTTGGAGCTCTAACTTTTGCCCGATGGGGCTAAACTAGGTATGGCCTTTCCACAAAGTTAAACCCATTTCTAGGTGTAAAATTACCTGAATTTTCGATTTCCGGTGTTGGAAAGGGTGACTGTTTAACAACTTTTGGTAGAAAATTACAAAAAAGCAGATTTTCCACATGTAGCGCCCATAGTGTTTTGACGTTTTAGCGTCCGTAGCGATCCAGGGAATGGTTCTAGGTCGAAATCGTCTACACAAGTGGTATATAAACTTGGGTATTGCGCATCGATTGGTACCACTCACAGCTCTCTACGAGCATTATTTCATATACTTCTGCCCTAAAAGTTTCAATGCTGGAAAATGGGAGGTCCAACTGTTGGCCCATGGGGCCAGACTAGGTATCTTTTTTTCACAAGGTTAGACCCTTCTTTAGGTGTAAAATAACCTGAATTTTTGATTTCTGGTGTCGGAAAAGGTAATTGCTCAACAATTTTTGGCAGAAAATTGCAAAAAACCGCTTTTTTGACCATATCGCAAAACCGCAATTTTTGCGTTCAGGCAGCAAAATGAGGTCAATGACTTGCTCCATGGGGCTTGAACTCTTTAAAGATATTGTAAACCGACAAATGAGCGTTCCGACGATGTCTTTAGATCTTTGAAATTCCATCATGGGGCCGAGTTATGGGCCAAAAACTGAAAATAGCGTATTTTTGCAGAAATTTCGGGCAAAATTTTTGAAATGGCCATTTCTCAGGAACTAAGCCGAGTTGGGCAAAAAGAAAGACATTTCTGGAAATGCCATTTCATGGGCTACAACCCTGGCACAAAAGCCCAAACCCGGTGGTCATTTCAATTTTGACCCTTACAGACAGGCCCTCTTAAAATGGCTACGCAGCCTGCTGGCTGGACCGGCAAGCTTTCTGTGGCCTTGGAGCAGGGCCGGGGGGCTCCCGTGGCTCATTTGGGTGCTGCTGTGGGTAGGCTGGAGGTGGGAGGTAGAGGGCGGTTGGCAGAAGTATTGGTGGTGTTGCAGTGGCAATGCTGGCGAACATCGAGGACGAAGGGGTGGTCGTCAGCGATGCCTCCTCCTCCTCGCCCAGCCTCTCCGACGAGACGGCCTCCAGACAGCCCAGCGACGATGAGTTCTAGTCCCTTGAGTTCTGCGAAAAAACGTTTGATGACGAGGCTGATTGCAGAAGCGAAAGTTGGGACTTCCCGGAAATGGAGACAGAGGCTGAGCAAGGTGCCCTGGGAAGAGTTTGAGCGGAGTAGACTGTGAGCGTTTTAGAAAGCAGCAGCTGGCTCTGGTCCCGCGTTATCCGGTTCCAGCTCTTCTACGCGGACATACTGGAGGCCTTGGCGGAGACCAACGAGGACCTCCAGGACAAGCGCCAGAGACCTCGTCAGCGCAAAGTCTACTTCCATGAGTTCATATCTCTTTTTATCATTATTTCTCCTATCAATGAAATGAGTTGAGGCTAATCGGGGACTCCAAGCGCGCTTTGGGCTCAGCGCAGCCCTACTTGAGCATCCTGGGCGGGCTTGAGGATATAGTTTTGTGGAAAGCGCCTCTGTCCACTTTGTCCATTGCTCTCGTCCTCTTCTACTCCCTTTGTCGCGGCTGGCTCCTGCCCCTCATCCTCTCCCTCCTCCTCCTCCAGCTCGCCATCTCCTTCCTCGCTCATCAACGGCAAGCAATTCCTTCTTCTATGCATCTTACTTGGAAGATTGGGGAGATGTGTACAGAAAGATAGTTTTGAACCTCCGCCTCATACCGGAGCGGGAGGTGGAAGAGATGAGGATGGAGGACACAAAGCTCATGGCCAAGCTCGTCCGCCTCACCGCCTACTGGATACAGCTGGCGGCCGACCTCATGGAGAAAACGCACAAGTCCTTTCACTTCTTTCCTTGTCACCGTTTCCAGAGCAGCATTTACGTTGACAGCTTATTTGCCTGGAAAAATCCAGAAGTGAGTGGCACTTTTACGGCTGGCGTTTTTGGGCTCCTGGTGCTTTCCCTGCTCTTGCCAATGGAGACTCTCCTCTTCCTTGCCAGTTGGCCCCGAAATTTGGTTCAATGCTATTTACAAAAAGAAGCTTGCAGTTTGTTTGCTGTTATTCCGCGTGTTCGTGCTCACATACCTCTTCCATCGCTTCCCAAGACTGCAGTGCAAACTGGACCCATTCTACTGGCTTCTACACCATCTTCCCACTGATTCACAACTAGAGAAACGTCATCGGCGCATTCCATCCAACAATATGTAGCATTCTATCATAGTTCTTGCTGAAATTGAGTTGGCTGTTTTCGGTTCCAGCCCTTACTCAGCCTCAGAAGCAGTGGAAGCGATGACGAAACTGGGAAACTCTGTGAGTGAACGACGGGAATCCGTCCTTTCCAACCTACGCTTCTTCGCTGCCACCACTCAGGAGCCCAAACTCAGTTCACCCATTATTCGCCTAAATTAGAGTCGGACACAATTGCACACTGAATTTGCCAGTACGATCGTGCATTCTTCAAGATGCAGAGAAATCTTTTCCCGCAAATCTGGGCTCCGGCAAGCTTCTGCTTACAAACACGTAAGGATAACTTCTGCTCACATTAGCTAGGCAGCCGGCTTCAACTTGCACCTTTTGAAGGCGTTTGGTGTTCAAATATCGCCGGCTCAAGGGCCAGCTGATTGAAATACCATTTTCCAACATTCTACAAGTTGCCAAGGTTTTATTGCCCACTGTAAGGCTGCTGGAGGATACTTTTTGATTGTTTAAGCCGAAAAGCATTTCACTTTTCCTTCCGTCAACTGCCAAGCAAGCATTGGAGCTCTACGTGATGGACAGGGAAAAGGTTTTAATGTGTTAATGTGGTTGCATGAATTGAACGCGGTAAGAATTGTAGCCGTACCTATTCTTAAGCTTGGCGAAACGGGAGGAGTTTGTGGAGGAACTGCAGAAGAGTCTTTGTGATTCCGCACTTCCTCTCTGAGATCCGAATTCAATAGTGGAGAATGAATTTTTTAAAATTTCTGACTTGAGCATGGCGGGTTTTTTTTCAAAGACTGCTGAATGATTGGAAAATGTTGGTAGTGCTGTAAACCAAGCCGTGTACTATTTTTTCTTACAATCAGAAATTTCAGAAAATTTTCTAACAATTTCAACAAATTATTGACCTGTCTTTACCATAGTGGAAACTAAAGGGTGCCGTTGCAAAAAGGATTATTGAGGTGTTTGAATTCTTAGCATAACACCAGCCGAACACAAGCAATAGGGAATATGAAATGGTTAAAACTAGAATCTTACCAAAAAACCGTCTAATTTAAATGCATGTATTTTTCAATTTCTCCTGCCAATTACTGTTTCTGATAGAGCTATGTATATAATTCCAATGCCTCAAGCTTCCAACAACTCCTCTCTTTTCATGGTGCTCTTCAGTTTTCTCTCCGATATGAGCCATTTCTGTTTATCTTATTTAATCCGAGCAATAGAAATCTCGCCAAATATTTGACAAGAAAAAGCTTTTGCTAAACTTTTTAGTTAACAAATGCAAAAGTCTAAAATTGTCTTAGAACCTACTAAGATATTTTTTAAAATCTACAGAATTATTTTATATATAACATGGGAAAAAATTTGGTAAAAAATTGGATTTTTTTCAAGGGGTGACTTTAAACATGTATGAAGATCCAACTTGCTTAACATGTATGGAAAAGCAACCCTGCTGGCCTACAAATGTCATGTTAGCGGGCTGCCTATTAAATTGCTTTCTGACTTTAATAAAATCTTAGTTACCAGATAAAAAACTGAAACATCGCAGAGTTAAATAACTATATAAACGGCTTTATAACTGGCTTTAGTCTATTTTAACCTCATTTTGCCCATTTTCGGCTGCACATAGCTCCACTTTGGAGACTCTATATCGTACAAATGATACCTTTCCAGATGCGTCTCAACGAGCTTTATCCAAAAAGCATCATTTTATTGGCAAAGAAGCAAAAAAAATTTTGACCGATTTTTTTCATAAGGAAAAAAAAGAATGCACGGTTGAAGCTCATTGAAAAAGTTTTTTCTAGTGAGTCCTACGAAGCTGTACGTTTTTTTGGTGATTGATCCATCTCTGTGCGAGGTTTTAGAAAGAAAACCGCATTGAAATCCATTGAACTGAGCGAGAATGGCATTGGTTTCTGATGACCACTTTTCAACCCGCTACATACCCCCATTGTAATTTTATAACGCTTTTCCTTCCATATTATCAATGACTATTACATTGATAATAAAACACCGACGTAGTAAATCCGGCGCCGGAGCATTAATTATTTTACTTTTTGAAGTGCATTTACGTTACAACGCCATTCTCGCTGGGGGAAAGCTTTTCTAACGCGGTTTTTTGCTGTAAAATGGCAAGAGAATAGAGCCATATGTTGGCAATCTTACTTTTTCTCTAGGGGCCACAGTAAATTTGCTAGATGCTCTAAACTGAGGTGCGACTTTTTACATTGGACATGATAACAATTACAATTTGACATGTTTCAAACGAAAATCACTCATAACAATGCTATATTATTTGAATTATCATTATTAATGCACGGTAACATGAATTATAATGCCATAGACAATTAATTGTCTATGATAATACTCTATGATGGTATTAAATTGTTGTTTGGTTTTCTCTGCTTGTCCGAGCATGAATGTGCGCTTTTCACCCTGAATGAGGCTGACTTCGGCACAAGCAACTATTACATGCTACAACACGCCATCTTATTCCTTCCACCAAAAGATGGAAGGTGAGGAGAAATGCGAAGTTTGCTCAGAAGTAGTTGGGGGGAGGACGGAAAAGGGACGCCGCCCACCCCCCCCACCAAAGAAGGGAGTTAGGGACCCCTGGCCTTGCTTTTCAGGGCAATTCGACAGCAGAAGAATGCAAGCTGGGCGCAGTTAGGCCCTCTGGTGGAGTGCCTGACAGCAGCGACTGCTGGGGAAGCCGGCCTGGATGCTGCGACTGTGGCCTACTTCCAGAATCGAGCCCGCTCTCCGAATTCCGCGCCTGCCACTTCTCCTCTTCTTCCAACGTCTCACCTCCCACCTCACCCAACTCAGCCCTGCTCAGCTCCCCGATTCCCCTCTCTGGCTCCAGGCCAATGCTGAACTTCCGCAACTGCTCCTTCAGATCGTCCAATCGTCAAACAAGCCTTCCCTTACTCTTCCTTCAATCTAGGTCTTATCCTGAGAAAATATTGAGGGATTTCAGCTGGCTCAGTTCGCGGCAGGCGTAATTTTGGGCTCGTTCAAGCGCCTCTTCCTCAAGGGCTTCCTCCGCATGATTAACTCCACACTGGCCTCCAATCAGGACCCAGGGACTGGAAAAGCCCCACTTCGCCAGGAATTGCTTAAGCAATCACTACCAATTTCCTCTCAAACTTATGATTCTTGATCAATTTAGCTATTTCCTTTGTCAACTGCTATTTTCATGCTTTTATATGCTGAAGAAAAAAGAAGAATTGTCTCATTAAACGAAACAAATACGAAATAATGTATAAATAAAGCAAAATATTAGTTTACTCATTTGTCTCGAGTTTCATTAAATAGTGACTATAGCGGAATTATTGTACAGAACAATATAACACTGCAGTATGCTTGTGTTTTCCATCTATTTATTTGTCTATGATATTATAAATGATTATAACACGTTATAAATCATTTATAATTTTCTTGTTCCATGCTTTAAATGAAAAAGGGTTGAAACATTTTAGTTTGCTTTAATTTGCCTATTCATTTGCATTTAATAACATCAATTATGCAAACGAATAAATAATGCATGGTAGCCAGCAAAAGACGCAGTTTATCGTTGTTTCTTTCAAAAAACGTTTTGTAAAATGGAAAACCATCAGTGATGTGAGTCATAGGTGATGTGAGTCAGTCTGTGGGGTCATAAAAATAAATAGGAAAGCGCCGGGCCAAGGTAAATATTGCCTTCCCTTTGATCACAGTTTCCGTGAGCTGGAGGCTTCAAATTTGACAATGATAATTGTTGGAAAAAAAGCGTTGATTTTTATCACTTTTGACCATACATGGCCGAATTTTTTTTTTGAGGCCCGACTTGAAAAAAATAAAATACCCAAAATTTTCAAAAATTCCTTACCTAAAAAATTCGTTTATTACGGCAAAAATAAAAAATATCAGCCATATTTTCATTTCAGGGAGGTTTTTCATGGAGGGTTTCTAGGAGCAAATTTTTAGCAAATTTTTCCTGTGTTTTTTCATGGAGCGTTTCAGGAGGCCTGAAATTATTTTACGGGAGTTTTTCATGTTTGACGTTTTTTCTTATTTTTTTATTTGCTAAACTG
>JASANA010001636.1:0-25798 GCA_030248095.1 Ptycholaimellus sp. GST1_10 | reverse complement strand
ACGTTGCTCAAATAACCAGCTCTCCAGCGCTGGGCCCCCAAAATTACAATAACCGAACAAGTAAGAAATGCAATCATTATTTGCCCTACAAATGACTATTGGATTCGGATTATATTTGCTCACGAAACCAGGCTTATTGACAATGGCCCCAAAAATTACAAAAACAGAACAGTTAAGAAACGAAATCATTGTTTGCTCTATAAATGACTTCATGACTTTGCTTAGCTCTGGCTTAGACTTGGAAATAATTCTCATGCTATTTTAATTTTTCCATTTTTGTAAAATTCGCGGCTTTGGCCTAGACAAGGAAAGAAGGCCAGTGTACCGGTCATTGTGAAGGCGCCCACGAGCAGGCCAATGTCCCGATCCGCCACCATCATCTCCACCGTGTCGCTCTTTCTCCGCCTCCAATCAATATAGCTGCTTCTTGCAAACACTTGGCCAGTCCTGACAGCAGAAAAGAGGCACCATGTTTTCCAGACAGCAACGCCAACACCGATCGCAAGGATGAGGAGGTAGAAGACGATAAGCCCGGCCAAACCGGCCACGTTGATTTCGCCCATCACCTCCTACCTTGGGGCTTCCAGCCTATTTCTTCTCCAAAGGGTACAATCGGGAGTCTGCTCAAAAAAAGCTCCCACCGAAAGCAGGGGGTGGTCGAAACCGGTTGTTGGGCCTGTGGTGTGCGTATAGTGGGCCCTTTTGTGTTCCCTGCTGCCCTGATGTGTCAATAGGCCATTGCACTAAAGGAGGCACAATCTCCGCCTTGTTAGCTTGCTTCTCTGTCTCCGATGCTTACATCCAGTGTTGGAGTAGGAATGCGCAAACAACAATCGAACACACATCTTAGGATTTTTTTTCTTTGCAGTCCAGTTTTAGTTGATTGGCTGGAGAATGCTTTTTTACTGCCCTTTTAATGTGTCTGTTGGCAAAGGTTATTGAGATCTGTCAAATTTTAAAACAACAGAAACCCGCACACACAGATTGGAAAGGCAAATACGACACTGCAAGGCTTAAACAATGTTTAAATAACACAAAATAAAATGCAAAACACCAAAAATTGTCACAACCAATCAAGTTTCAGCATCCCCTTGTAGGCACAAATAATGCAGCAAAGTAAAAAAATAATATATTAAGTATTAAAAGGACGGGCCACGCCCGTTCCCACGGTTTCGTCTGCCACCATTCCCACGGTTTCGTTTGCCGCCACGACCTCCCTTACGACCACCACCTCGTTTCTTGCACAGCTTGCCAACCAGACGTTTAATCTGCAACACGCTGCGCAATCAGCTTCATCTGGACCAAATTTTGGGCAGTCCACAAAATTTTTCCATCTAGGCGCTAAGAAGGACACTAATTTTGTGTGAAAATGGGTAGGTGCCAATAATTTTGAAGTTCCAAAATTGGCAAAACGAGGGCTGAAGAGGGGCAAAGCGGAGTTGATGAAAGCTGGAAAGGGGTACCTTTTTCTGGATATCCTGGCTCCTGGGCTCCCCCTCCTCCGAATCTCTGCCAGGACGGCAGGCGTGGAGGTCCCGGGCCACTGCCTCCATCAGATCCTGCCTTTCTGCCAGCTCCCCGCCGCACTCGCACAGCGCCTCCTTCACCTCCCTCTTCTTGCCCCGACACGTCTCGCTCACTCTGAAAAAACCCGCACCTTTGGGGAACAAAATTTTAAGAAATTATCATTAAATTTTTGGATTTTTTTGGGTAAAAACTTTTTTGTGCTTTGGTATTAAAATTTTTTCGTCATTAACCATTTCTAATTTTCTCTAAAATTTCATAATGAGAAAATAATTAGCCTATTAAATTTAGGAATTTTAAAATTTCTTGTAAAATTTTTATTCTTTTCAATCCATCTCTCAGGCAGGCTTTAAGTTGACCTGGCCTTGCACTGCTCCTTGGCCGCCCGTCGTCCAGCCTTCCGCTCCTTGCGCTCCTCCAGATGGCCAGCAAAGTCGAAGCGCTCCTCCGCGCAGGATTTGGCCGCCGCGGCCGCCTCATCGTTGGGGCAAAGACGCTCCAGTTTACGCTCCAGCTTCCGGTCCAGCTTATCACTCTGCCCAGACAGGCGACCGGCTCTGCCTCCTCGATCTCTCCTCCCTCCTCCATTTCTCCTCCCTCCTCCGCGACCCTTCTTCCCTGCAACCAGCCTAGGGGCTAGATCGAAGTAAATGCTTTCGAACAGCAGAAGAATAGTAGACATTCAGCTCAGGGGGGACCACAGGAGACCAATCTTGGAAGAGAGGAGCAAAGAGAGCAGTACCCTTGCCCTTGGCCAGGCGGCGAAGGAGGTTTGGCGGCAGTGCGTGGCCTTTGTCGGCGGCGCAGGTTTCTAAAGCTGCCAGGAGGGGCTCCAAAGCTTCCGCCTTGCAGTCCTCGGCCGTTTCCCGGGCCTCTGAGGGGTCCTCGCAGCCGCTAGAAAAAACTATCTCTCTTGAGGGCTAGTCTAATACTCATAATCCCAGGGGACAGGACAGGGGATAGGCTATTCTATCTACTCCTGTCCCATGTCCTGTCCCTTGAGATCAGCAATATTGCAGTAGAGGTTGCCATAAGAGAGTACAGGACCAGTGTAAGGTTATTCTGATATTTCTAATCCCAGGGGACAGGACAGGGGATAGGCTATCCTGTAAACTATCCTGTCCCCTGAGATTAGCAATATAACTCTAAAGGTTCTCATAGGAGAGTATAAGGGCAGTACTTCTCTGTGAGGCAGTCCGCAAGCTCCTCCGGGGGCTCAGGGCGTCCCTGCCGTGCCTCCTCCATGCACTCGTGGAAGCTGGCCAGTTGGCCAACGCAGTCCTCCTCCTGGCCCAGGGCCAAAAGACAGGGGCTCAGCAGAAGCAGCAGACGTAGGTTGAACATTTTGCAGTCTTGTGATGGATGGCTGACTCTCTGGGGAGAGACTTTTATAGGCGCCTGCCCAGTGTGAAGGGCGTGAAGGGCGTGAGGACGTGTGCTGACGTTTCAGGAGCAACCCCTGCCACCCCCTCACCCAGTGCGGGCAGATGGCAATCGGTGCGTAGGTGTTCTCTGAACATCGTGTTAGTTCCCTGTTCGTTCTTCGTACCACCCATGGTGTTGCTCGGAAGTAGGTTTGGCGACAACAAGAACAGCCCATTGGACAATTTATGAATTTTGATTTTATAACAATAGCTCAGAAGTCATAAATGACATCGAAGTAATTCAGTATCTGGTAGCATGAGCAAAGCTAAGTGAATTTATTTTCTCGCTAAAATTGAAAGGGCTAGACAAAAAGCAAGGAAATTAATTTTTATTAGCGTACCAAGGCAAAATGCAGATAGCACAACAAGTGTTTTTGGCCAATTGGTCTTGCTAGCAAGATCATGCCATCCCCATCTAGCATTGCTGGCCCCCACTCTCACGATTTGGCCCATTGGTCTTGCTAGCAAGATCATGCCATCCCCATCCAGCATTGCTGGCCCCCACTCTCACGATTTGGCCCATTGGTCTTGCTAGCAAGATCATGCCATCCCCATCCAGCATTGCTGGCCCCCACTCTCACGATTTGGCCCATTGGTCTTGCTAGCAAGATCATGCCATCCCCATCCAGCATTGCTGGCCCCCACTCTCACGATTTGGCCCATTGGTCTTGCTAGCAAGATCATGCCATCCCCATCCCGCATTGCTGGCCCCCACTCTCACGATTTGGCCCATTGGTCTTGCTAGCAAGATCATGCCATCCCCATCCAGCATTGCTGGCCCCCTCACTCTCACGATTTGGCCCAATCAAACAAAGAAGCAAATTGGCTGCTGAAATGCTCTGTTTATGCCTTATTTATTATGGTCCGTTTATTTCGTTTATGCCTGAAAATAGTCCTTGGTGAATATTCAGCGAAGTGTCAAGCATAGGTGATTTCTTTGAACAACAAAATTTTTGCAAAGTATTCCTTAAAATAGGGCTAGGCATTCCACAATTCAAACGGCGTCCGACAGGTGGCCCAAGACTCGCTCCATAATGCACTCAAATCAGGGATCACTTTCGGCACGCCGTCTCCCTCCACCAGCTTCCGACACAGCTTGCAGAAGCCGTAATCCCCGTGTCTGGTCTAGCAGCATCCAACATTGCCCAACCATGAGCCAGTGCCCTTTCAAGAGCGAGCACTCACAAAAGGCATCTCCTCCGGCCGCTGCCTCCAATCAAAGAAGGCAGAGTAGGCCGTGAAGTTGTTGGCCAGCCTGCGGACTTCTGCAGCAAATGCCTCCGCGCTCTCGAAATCGTCCAAGGCTATGAAAGCTGAGCCCGGTACACCCAGGGCTTCGATGATGCTGAAAAGGAGAGGTGGGAAGGCATGGGAGAGGGAATTAATGGAGATTTATTGTAGTTCTTATGTCAAGAAGTGTTTAGTAATATTGTGTTGCTGTTTTTAGGAAGACAAGAGCGAATGGCGCATAAGATTTTTAAAAATTTTAAAAAAACGGTTAAAATAAACAAGGTATTCTCGGCTGTCGCCAAGATGCGCGGCCTCTATACCAAGCAATATTGTTAAGCTAGATGGGCACATTTTAGCCAATTGGGTTGATAAACCAAGGATTTATAAATTTTTCAATTTTGAAACATCAAAATTTTATGTTTTAGGGAAAACACCTTATATTTCTCAAAGCCCAAATAATGGTCCAAAGCCTCCACCTAGGCGGACCTTCATGCAAAATTTCAGCAGATTTTGTTTAAAAACAAGGGTGTTATGAGTTTTTCTATTTTGAAACATCAAAATACTGAGTTTTTGGGAAAAAATCTAAAATTTTTCAAAACCTCAATAAAGTTTCCAAGCCACCACTTAGACGGACTTTCATGCAAAATTTCAGCCAATTTCATTGAAAACCCAGTGATTTATGAATTTTGGTACTTTGAAACATCAAAATTTTAGGTTTTGGGCAAAAAACGCAAAATTACGCCAAGCACCAAAAATGGCCTGGAGATACCACCTAGGCGGACCTTCATGCAAAATTTCAGCCAATTTGGTTGAAAAACCGCAGAGGCCCGCCCCCGGAGGCACATATATCTTATATAATACGGGTGATGCCATTTTTGGAGGGTACCTCGGGTGGGATGGTTTCTAAGTGTACCTAGGCATATGATAGCATTTTGGATAGATCTTGGAAAGTTTGGCAAAATATGCTTTACGGTCCTCACCGTTTTTCCTTAAAAGCAATTTATGATTGAAAACGTGTCAAATTTTGTCATTTTTGCCCCTTTTTTGAATTTACGCCTTTGTAACTCATTGAGTTTTTAACTTTTTCTGTCGGACTTTTTTTTAAATTCAAGGCAAAACAATTCTCTTTACGACAGTCTTTTTACTTATTCAACTTTTTGAAACTATTGTATTAAAAAATCTCTTTGAGTAAAGTCAATTTTCGCGATTTTGGCCCTACTCAGTGAGCTGATGTTGCAGGGTATTAATTAGTAGGGATATGCAGAAGTCCAGGGACAGATCATTCTGACTGTAAGCGAATGCAGTGCTTATAGCCCTTGATCTTTTTAAAGTGGCATTTGATCAGCGGAGTTCCAAAAACTGTATGAACTTTATATGCTGATCTCTGTTTCTCTGTTTCTCTGTAGAATTCAATAATTTATTGTTATTGTTTTGAATCGACACCAGTTACTGAATTGCATATTTAAAATATTTTTGCATATTTTTTGCATCAATAAATAACTTAAAATTGATGATTTCATATACTGTGAAGGATTTAAACGGGGGGCCGCGCGCCGCGCGGCCACTGACCCATATTACTAGTATATATATATATATGCGGAAAGACGGACGCAAAAATGGGGTAACTGCTTAAGCTGGCCTTGGCCGCCCGCCGCTTCGGGCAGGGCGCCAGAGCTAGATGGGCACATTTTAGCCAATTGGGTTGATAAACCAAGGATTTATAAATTTTTCAATTTTGAAACATCAAAATTTTATGTTTTAGGGAAAACACCATATATTTCTCAAAGCCCAAATAATGGTCCAAAGCCTCCACCTAGGCGGACCTTCATGCAAAATTTCAGCAGATTTTGTTTAAAAACAAGGGTGTTATGAGTTTTTCTATTTTGAAACATCAAAATACTGAGTTTTTGGGAAAAAATCTAAAATTTTTCAAAACCTCAATAAAGTTCCCAAGCCACCACTTAGACGGACTTTCATGCAAAATTTCAGCCAATTTAATTGAAAAACCAGCGATTTATATGAATTTTGGTACATTGAAACATCAAAATTTTAGGTTTTGGGCGAAAAACGCAAAATTACGCCAAGCACCAAAAATGGCCTGGAGATACCACCCAGGCGGACCTTCATGCAAAATTTCAGCCAATTTCATTGAAAACCCAGTGATTTACTGAACTTTTGTCCTCATATATATATGGACGTATATATATAACGGGCGAATTCTCAACGGATTTGGACAAACTTTTTTTCCCTGAAAGGTAATAATATTTTAGGAAGATCTGGAGGGGTAGACCCGGAATTTGAGCATTTGAAACATTACTTTTTTGGGTAGAAAGGTTGGAAAATGGGGTATGTTGAGAAATGGCGAATTCTCAACGGATTTGGACAAACTTTTTTTTTGCTGAAAGGTAATAACATTTTAGAAAGATCTGGATGGGTAAACCCGGAATTTTAGCATTTGAAACATTACTTTTTTGGGTAGAAAGGTTGGAAAATGGGGTATGTTGAGAAATGGTGAATTCTCAACGGATTTGGACAAACTTTTTTTTTGCTGAAAGGTAATAACATTTTAGAAAGATCTGGATGGGTAAACCCGGAATTTTAGCATTTGAAACATTACTTTTTTGGGTAGAAAGGTTGGAAAATGGGGTATGTTGAGAAATGGTGAATTCTCAACGGATTTGGACAAACTTTTTTTTTGCTGAAAGGTAATAACATTTTAGAAAGATCTGGATGGGTAAACCCGGAATTATAGCATTTGAAACATTACTTTTTTGGGTAGAAAGGTTGGAAAATGGGATATGGGCTTCAGGCTGGATGGTTTTCCTGGAGCTGCTGGACACCCCTATCCAAAGCACCTTCACATCTGCTACCTCCCATTGCCCTGAGTTTGATCATAGATAATCTGATTCAAGCCCCTTTTATTATTACTTTTTTATCACATTTATCACATTTTTTTCAATGTGTACTTTACATTGCTAGCTTTATATTTACTTATACACTTCATGAAAACAAACGCATGCAATCAAACTCAAATGCACAAGAAACATAAATGAAGAGCATTGTCTTTATAAGCAGCTAAGTTGCCTGGTAAGTTGTTGGGGGGGGGGGGGAAGCTCCGCGGTCACCTATTGCGCTCTGCGCCATATACTTGTTTAATATAATAATTTCAAAAAGTTGAGAAAGTAAATAAGCTATCTGAAACAGAATTGTTTTCTCTTGAATGTAAAAAAAATTAGCCAAGAAATGTTGAAAATTGAATGAGCTGGAGCAAAGTAAAGTTAAAAATGACCAAAAAATGGCAAAAATCGACACGTTTTCAGTCATAATTCTTTATTAAGGAAAAACCACGAGGACCAGAAAATATATTTTGTCAAACTCGCTGAGATCTGTCCAAAATGCTATCATATGCCATGATACATTTTGAAACCATTTTGCACCGAGGCCATCCCGAAAATGGCATCACCCGTATTATATAAGATATATGCGGAAAGACGGACGCAAAAATGGGGTAACTGCTTAAGCTGGCCTTGGCCGCCCGCCGCTTCGGGCAGGGCGCCAGAGCTCCTCCGGCCTCCGGGCACGGGTGCTACGGCCCCTACGCTTCGCCTAGCATGCTTCGCATGCTAGGCTACGCTCCGGGGCCTTCGCACCCATGCCCTACGGCATCCGGAGCTCTGACTGCCCTGCCCTCCGCGGCAGGCGGCCTTCGGCCGCGCAAAAATAGCATTTGTGGCATTATATTATTTTTAAAAGTTATAACTTTTACGCTGGAAATATTTATTCAAAAAATATTCAAGTGTGAAGATGTGTTTTGGAACCTGCGGGATAGGACGATGGGAACGGTGCCCAGACGCAGACAGTCCCAGAACTTCTCGGTGGCGTAGTCCCGACAGACACTGTTCTCCAGCCCCAGGTAGAAGAAGGCTCGCCTTTTCAGGTCGTCCTTGCAGCTCGTGCTCACCCCCTCCTGATGTGTTTTGGAACCTGCGGGATAGGACGATGGGAACGGTGCCCAGACGCAGACAGTCCCAGAACTTCTCGGTGGCGTAGTCCCGACAGACACTGTTCTCCAGCCCCAGGTAGAAGAAGGCTCGCCTTTTCAAGTCGTCCTTGCAGCTCGTGCTCACCCCCTCCTCATCCCCTGCAAGCTTAGCCTTGTGCAGGTGAGATTTTTGACCGCGGAGCGGCCCGAAGGGCCGCTCCGCGGTCTATAGAGGTTACTCAACTTTTGTCCTCATATATATATGTATATCTGGTACCATCGGCAGGCCAAATGTGGGCCTCTTTTCTCCAAAATTTGGAATTGTCTCGAGTAAAAAGTCGAGGAAATACAATTTCTACTAGTGAAATCTGCTGCTCGGACAGTTGCATTTTGTTTTTGGTGCGCTGTTCAGTGTCTCTTTCCATGCGCGCCCAAAAACAAATTGCAGATGACGCAGCAGATTCCACTAGTAGAAATTGTATTTCCTTGACTGTTTACTCGAGACAATTCCAAATGGTGGAGAAAAGAGGCCGACATTTGGCCTGCCGATGGTACCATATTTTCTTCCACTTTTAATATAGTATAAAGTGTAAAAATACAAAAACTATCTAGTTACTGATCTATTTAGTTAAGAATTTATTAGATAAATAAAAAAGTGAATAAAAAATAAACTTATTTAAAAAATATAACAAAAAGAAAAAATTCGAACATGAACTATAAAAAAATAAACTTATTTATAAAATATTAAAAAGAGAATAAAAAATAAACTTATTTAAAAAATATAACAAAAAGACAAAATTCGAAAATGAATAATATAATGCAAATTCATTGGCAAATTAACATATGTTTGAGAAATTTTCTTGAAATTTTCTTGAAATTTCTAGAAATTTTCTCAGGGCAATCCATTTTTGGGAGAAAGGAGTATTAGTTTTGGTCTGCCGATGGTACCACATATTTCTTCCACTTTTAAGACAAAAAATAAAACAAAAAAAGTTGGCTCAAAGAAGGTTTGAACCTAGTCATCTCTGAATCGAGTCTAATAGACAAGCCACTTGACCACACAGCCGCATTACTCCCTCTTTAGACTGAGACCATAGTAATTGCACAGAATTTCCATTGCACCTTGCCGATTGATGCCTTAAGTACAGGCCGATTGAATACCTACTATCGTCCATTGAATAGATGCGGAGGAGGAGAAGAAGGAGGAGGAGAAGGAGTTCGGACAAATGGTTTTGAGCGATTTTCTATTGATTACTGCAATATTTTGGCGATTTCTCGCGAGTTTAGGACAATACGATGATGCTCTTTCTAATGCAAAAAGAATCAGAATGATTGGATTCTTTTGTGAGGAGCAGGAGCCTTATCAATTTTAAGATCTAGCAATAACCCCGAAAACATACACTTGGGTCGAAAAGAGGGGCTGGGCGCTGACGGTCGCTTTGCTCCCTCGCGCCAGCCCAATATATGTATGACTGGAAATGCTGGGAACGGGTGAATTCTCAACGGATCTTGGCAAACTTTTTTTTCCTGAAAGGTAATGCTATTTTAGGAAGATCTGGAGGGGTAGACCCGGAATTTGAACATTTGAAACATTACTTTTTTGGGTAGACCAGTTTGGAAACTGCAATATAAAGTTTTTGCGCTGTAGCACCTTTAATCTTGCGAATTGCACAGAAGACTTGAGTTTTTTTGTTCACATGTCGTATATAACGATTCCAAATCTGTGCTTACTTTTGAAAATAGTTGAGAAACCACAGACTTATCCTCTTGAGTGACAAACTTTCACGCATGGCAATGTCATCAATAATCAGTAACAGCTGAACGGCTCAGAATTGCACAGAGGACTTGAGTCTTTTTGTTGACAAGTCATATATAGCAATTCCAAATCTGTACTTACTTTCGAAAATCGTTGAGAAACCACAGACTTACCCTCTTGAGTGACAAACTTTCACGCACGGCAATGTCATCAATAATCAGTAACAGCTGAACGGCTCAGAATTGCACAGAGGACTTGAGTTTTTTTGTTGACAAGTCATATATATAGATTCCAATTCAGTACTTACTTTCGAAAATGGTTGAGAAACCACAGACTTACCCTTTTGAGTGACAAACTTTCACACATGGCAATGGCATCAATAATCAGTAACAGCTGAACGGCTCAGAATTGAACAGAAGACTTGAGTTTTTTTGTTCACAAGTCATATATAGCGATTCCAAATCTGTGCTTACTTTTGAAACTGGGTGAGAAACCATAGACTTGCCCTTTGGAGGGTCAAAATTTCATGCATTCATATTGTAAGATGGAAGGTGGTGTCATATACTTGTTTCCTATTCCCAATCTTTGAAGCCAATTGGATCGCAGCATAAATGATCAAATTAAATTGATTGGTAATAGTTCGTGTGGATTACTTTTTGCTCCTGTGCTAATTTTGCGTTGATTAGTTTGGGGAATTTTAGCAGCAAACTAATTTTGCAGAAAATAATAACTTTTGGGACAGTTGAAGGGGTCAATGAGGCCGAGTTTGGCAGCGCAGCGTCCCAGAATGTTGATGTTTAGGTGCTGGAGGATAGCTTTGACTGGCTCGATGCGGCCGGAGATGGCGCTGTTGCATTTGCTGGCCGCCCAGTGCACCAGCATGTCCTTCGCCTCCCACTCTGTCCTGCTGAACGGCTGCAGTATCGACTCATTCCTGCAGGCAGATTATGCTTTTTTGAAGAACAAGAATTTTCTTTAAAGAAAATCAGATCAGAGGATTGACAGAGTTAAGGTTGTTTCTACATTTTGACCGTGCTAGTCAAAGACTATTTACTGTAAGAAAAGGGGTTAGAGATTGGATGCAGCAACCAGTTGAATTGAAAAACAATACTACCAATGGCGATTTTCAATTTCGCATGGTTAATATGTCCAAACTATTTTTTCTTACACCCAATAGTCTTCTTTAAACCGGCTGGAGCAAAAGGTGAAAAGCAAAAAAGATGAAAAAAGAATTGGCGAACGCAAAAAGCGGCTCCAGTCGCGACCAGTAGGGAAAGGGGACGTCAGACGATTGCTCATAAGTCATCGTCCAATTGAAGTAGTCCCGGTCAGGAAACACCGAATTAACTTCTGGGAAGTTGGCTGGCGATTCCAGATTGAGCCAAACAAATCTAGAATGCCCGAGATTTTATTTTTGCAAACTCCTTTCGTTTGAAACGACTTCTAATTTTTTCCAACTCAAAAAACTTCTTCAGTTTGGAAGTTAGTAAAGAGAACATCTGACTGGGCTTGCGCTTGGGGGGAATTATGTGGCCAGTCCGTTGATGGCAGAAGTTGTGCAGCACCACTGCATCCGCTTGCTCCAGCAGAGTTCTGTCCTTGGTCATCCGGCAACGCTCAGCCAACTCCGGACAGCCAATCATCATGTCCGCCTCTCTGTATGGGTCATTTTTTTTTATCCTTCCTTGGATTATTTCCTCAAATTCTTCTTGTATTTTTGCGCGGCCGTAGGCCGCCTGCCGTGGAGGGCAGGGCAGTCAGAGCTCCGTAGGCCGGAGGGCATGGGTGCGGAGGCCCCGGAGCGTAGCCTAGCATGCGAAGCATGCTAGGCGAAGCGTAGGGGCCGTAGCACCCGTGCCCGGAGGCCGGAGGAGCTCTGGCGCCCTGCCCGAAGCGGCGGGCGGCCAAGGCCAGCTTAAGCAGTTACCCCATTTTTGCGTCCGTCTGTCCGCATATATATATATGTGTCTTTCCGGGGGCGGGCCTCCGCGGTTTTTCAACGAAATTGGCTGATTTTTTGCATGAAGGTCCGCCTGGGTGGTATCTCCAGGCCATTTTTTGCGCTTGGCGTAATTTTGCGTTTTTCGCACAAAACCTAAATTTTTGATGTTTCACAATACGAAAAATCATAAATCACTGGTTTTTCAATGAAATTTGCTGAATTTTTGCAGGAACGTCTGGCTAAGTAATATCTTGAAGCTGGCAAAAGGAATTTTCGAAATATTTATTATTTATCGATTTATTGCAAAAAACCTAAATCTTGATGTTTCAAAATTTTGAACATGCATAAATCTATGGTTTTTCAATGAAATTAGCTGATTTTTGGTTTGTTCGTCTGGGAAAGTAATATCTTGAAGCTGGCAAAAGGAATTTTCGAAATATTTATTATTTATCGATTTATTGGCAAAAACTCAAAATTTTGATGTTTCAAAATTTTGAACATGCATAAGTCTATGGTTTTTCAATGAAATTAGCTGATTTTTGGTATGTACGTCCGGGAAAGTAATATTTTGAAGCTGGCGAAAGGGAATTTTTTAGTATTACTCGATTTATAGTCAAAAAACAAAAATCTTGATGTTTCAAAAATTTGAACATGTATAATTCATGTCTTTTCATTGAGATCTGTTGAATTTTTCCATGAATTTTCATCTTGTTGGTGTCTTGAGGTGAGGCCGCGCATCTTGGCAACAGCCGAGAACACCTTGTTAATATTTGATATGATTCTTAGCCCAAAGTGATCCCTGTCCTCTGAACAAGCAGCATAATACATTGAGTTTTATTTATATTAAAAAACTTAGAGGTGCTTCAAGCGTTCTGAATCAGAAAGTCCGTATGCAGACGCAATCGCTTTGCCAAAAATCGAGTATACCTGCCCAAAAAACGCCAAAAAACAGCTCACCTGTCGGAGAAGTAAAACTTCCAAAATTCGTTCCAGAAAAGGATGAGGCGGGGCCGTGTGAGCTGCTCAGCGGAGTGGACAGATGTGGACGGTTTTTTGGCCCAGCTCTCCTCTACGGCAGAGCCGAGGCGGAAGTAGAAGAGCAGGACAAAGGCCAAACTCACCACCAGCAAGCCTTTCAGGTGCTGCTGGAATTTCACAGCGGCCTCCATGCCCTCACCCAGCCTCAATATCAATTGCAGTTTTTGCATCAGTGGAAAAACTGGAAGAAGGCTTATCCGCTGGTGCGAGCGAAATGGAAATATGCAAGATTTCGTAAATATTAAGACTGTCGAAAAAAATTGGCGCAAAGGCACCAGTCATACAGAGCCGTAGTGGACTACTAATTTAGTCTTGGTCATTCGAACTGGGTGAGTGGAGAAACTAATCTGCTAGGGGTCGAAGCAAACAGAACCATATGGGTGCAGTACAGGCACAAGGCTGTGCAACAGGTGGGTGAGGATGGGCATGTGTTTAGCAACAAAAATCCATTCCCTTGCCGTTGGTAAGGTTTGGGTTTCCAAACTGGGCGTGTTATTTTACTCGTTACCCACTACTGTCCATAGGTGGACTGCGTTAGGTTTTCGTACTTTTTTTATGCATTCCAATTGCTTTGTTAAATACACTCAGCTGGTCTCCCAAAATAGCCGTACAGATTAGATGCATTGACTTGACTCCCTTCATTTAGTTCATTGATGCAGGAGTAAAAACTATCGGACTTGTTTCCATGATTGGCTAAATGCAAGCGAAAACATTGCCTCAAACAAAACGCGTAGGTTTGTTAAGGATACTTTGCGCTGAACTTTCTACAGAAGTAAATGAAATATCACAGAGGCCAAGAAAAATTAAATGCTGTCAACTCGTCGACTTTGTATGACTGTGACTCTATGCACGATTCTGGTCTACTTGTTTCACCGCCTATTGGAGAAAAACAGGGCACCCGGTCGGCCGAATGCAGCAGCACTCCAGTAAGTGTATCAGAGCGTTTTTAAAAATATTATTTAAATAATCTTTTTTTTCGAAAAAAATATTTTTTTGGTTCAAATTGTTGTGCTTTTGGTTATTGTTGTGCTTTTCGCTAATTATTCTGCCCCAAAATATGCTTATATTTTTTACGAAATAATCCTAATTTCTTTGAGATTCAGGAGCTATTTGGAAAGAAATAGAACGATGAATCCGCTAAGTGCTCTGGTTAGCTTTGAAGTCACCCTTGAGAAGCCAAATCAATTCAACATCTACAACGATGATCACTTCATGGTATTCCTGCACATACCAAAAACTGGAGGCACCACGGTTTCTAAGGTTCGCGCCGTGTTTAATTTTGCCCACCAAGCTAAAGGTAATTGTTTGAGGTCTTAATGCTTGATAGCAAGCTGCATGATCATCATCTATGCCATTGCCAAAATGATACGTTTCTCAGCCCATCAACACTGGATTCACATGGTTTTTTTTAGGAAAAATCAGTAACTTGTCCAATAACTGCGACTTTAAATTTGATAAAGTGTTCTATCAAAAACCAAGTTTATTTATCCACGCCTCAACCATTGTTTTGTCAATCTGAAACGATTGTATATTTTTGGATTGCGTCTAAGCTAGCGAAAGACAACTGTTGCAACTTCCAGAAAGTTTCTGCGAATGTCCAAGGCCTGGATCCCCATTGGCGTACCCATGGATTTTTATCAGGTAAGGGTAAAATATGAGCTAGTCATTAAAAAATAGAAAATCTCAATTAAAAAAGACTTAAAACGTTGACCATTGAAATACGAATTTAATGTGCTCAAAATAACAACAAACTTCTCTTGCTTGTCGAGTAGTCGTCAGCTCTGGCAAAATGTCTAACTTGAGATCCACAGTGAGCTGGCATTCATTCACAAATTTCAAACAAGGCAAAAAAGTTGCGATTGAAGTAAGAAAGCAAGGCTGACTCCTAGAACCTCCTCCAAGACTTACACCCCCCAAACTTACACCCCCCTCCCATGAATTACACCCCTCCCCCAAGAATTACACCCCCCCAAGGCATATATATTGAAAATTTTTTTATTGCCTTAACATACTTCTCTTTACATATCTCGAAATTTAAACTCACGGAATTTTTATATAAACAACTATATACCTACTTTTTTACTGAGTCTATACCGCGTTCGTCATGCTACTAGTTAGTCTGCCTACTACCAGGAGTAGTAATAAGGCGCAAGAACTAAAAGGCTCGTCTTTTCACTGTGGCAGTACCTACTAGTTAGTCCTTACCGAGTTGAGCACTTTAAAACATCAATGAACTCGGTATAGACTAACTAGTAGGTACTGCCACAGTGAAAGGACGAGCCTTTTAGTTCTTGCGCCTTATTACTACTCCTGGTAGTAGCATGACGAACTAGTAGCATGACGAACTCGGTATAGACTTGTTAAAAAAGTATGTATTTAGTTGTTTAGAAAAAAATTCCTTGTTTAAATTTCGAGATATGTACAGAGAAGCATATTGAGCTAATAAAATTTTTTTCAATATAGTACCCTTTGGGGGGGGGTGTAATTCTTGGGGGGTGGGTGTAATTCTTGGGGGGTGTAATTCTTGGGGGAGGGGTGTAACCCCATGGGGGGGTGTAAGTCTTGGGGGGGTTTCTAGGAGTCAGCCGAAAGCAATGTGCCATGCAACAAGAGCCGCTAACTCTGAGGAAACATCTTAGTTGAGGTACACAGTGAGCTGGCATCCGTGCGGCATCCATTCAGAGCTCACCTCACTCCTCCACGACGACTGTGCCCGTCGGACCATCATTGAGAGTGGCGCCAGCGACAAGCCATTGCATGCTTTTCCCTTCCCTCAAGTCAAGACTCTATGATATGTTTTGGTGACAAAATTAATTTCTAAATTTTCAAGATTTTGACTAAATAACAATATTCAACTAGGGGGAATTAATTGCGAAAGGGTGTCACTGTTAATTCAGCATTTCCTACGACTAGATTTGAAAACGCCTAGTATACTTAATTTTCAAACAAAACATATGCGATTTCAAGCGGCATATTTTCATCAACTTTTTGCAGTGTTTTCCTTTTTGAACCTCCATGAAGTAATTTAGACCCGAATACCCTGTCTGCAGGCTGTACTACTTTGCAATGCTTCGAGATCCAGTGGCGCACTTTCTGAGCCAGTACCGCGTGACATCCTTTGGAAGCGTGTACTGGCACTTCAAGTGGCACTGTGGTGGCTATACCATGAAGCCTCCCTGCACCGCACACGACTATAACAACATGAAAAAGGTTCCCAGCATTCTTTCAGTCTTCAGCTTGGACTGGCCGATTGTGCAGGTGAACATTTCCACGTTCATCGCAGGCTGTGGGAACTGGAACCCGACCTTGAACAAGCAGACTCGGATGCTGGGCGACCTTCACCTCATCGGCTGCAAGTCACACCCAGCCACGCCCGAGGAGAAGGCCATCCTGCTTCAGTCGGCCAAAGAGAATCTTTTGCGGTTCTTTTCTGCTTTCTGGGAACTGGAACCCGACCTTGAACAAGCAGACTCGGATGCTGGGCGACCTTCACCTCATCGGCTGCAAGTCACACCCAGCCACGCCCGAGGAGAAGGCCATCCTGCTTCAGTCGGCCAAAGAGAATCTTTTGCGGTTCTTTTCTGCTTTCTGGGAACTGGAACCCGACCTTGAACAAGCAGACTCGGATGCTGGGCGACCTTCACCTCATCGGCTGCAAGTCACACCCAGCCACGCCCGAGGAGAAGGCCATCCTGCTTCAGTCGGCCAAAGAGAATCTTTTGCGGTTCTTTTCTGCTTTCTGGGAACTGGAACCCGACCTTGAACAAGCAGACTCGGATGCTGGGCGACCTTCACCTCATCGGCTGCAAGTCACACCCAGCCACGCCCGAGGAGAAGGCCATCCTGCTTCAGTCGGCCAAAGAGAATCTTTTGCGGTTCTTTTCTGCTTTCTGGGAACTGGAACCCGACCTTGAACAAGCAGACTCGGATGCTGGGCGACCTTCACCTCATCGGCTGCAAGTCACACCCAGCCACGCCCGAGGAGAAGGCCATCCTGCTTCAGTCGGCCTAAGAGAATCTTTTGCGGTTCTTTTCTGCTTTCTGGGAACTGGAACCCGACCTTGAACAAGCAGACTCGGATGCTGGGCGACCTTCACCTCATCGGCTGCAAGTCACACCCAGCCACGCCCGAGGAGAAGGCCATCCTGCTTCAGTCGGCCAAAGAGAATCTTTTGCGGTTCTTTTCTGCTTTCTGGGAACTGGAACCCGACCTTGAACAAGCAGACTCGGATGCTGGGAGACCTTCACCTCATCGGCTGCAAGTCACACCCAGCCACGCCCAAGGAGAAGGCCATCCTGCTTCAGTCGGCCAAAGAGAATCTTTTGCGGTTCTTTTCTGCTTTCTGGGAACTGGAACCCGACCTTGAACAAGCAGACTCGGATGCTGGGCGACCTTCACCTCATCGGCTGCAAGTCACACCCAGCCACGCCCGAGGAGAAGGCCATCCTGCTTCAGTCGGCCAAAGAGAATCTTTTGCGGTTCTTTTCTGCTTTCTGGGAACTGGAACCCGACCTTGAACAAGCAGACTCGGATGCTGGGCGACCTTCACCTCATCGGCTGCAAGTCACACCCAGCCACGCCCGAGGAGAAGGCCATCCTGCTTCAGTCGGCCAAAGAGAATCTTTTGCGGTTCTTTTCTGCTTTCTGGGAACTGGAACCCGACCTTGAACAAGCAGACTCGGATGCTGGGCGACCTTCACCTCATCGGCTGCAAGTCACACCCAGCCACGCCCGAGGAGAAGGCCATCCTGCTTCAGTCGGCCAAAGAGAATCTTTTGCGGTTCTTTTCTGCTTTCTGGGAACTGGAACCCGGCCTTGAACAAGCAGACTCGGATGCTGGGCGACCTTCACCTCATCGGCTGCAAGTCACACCCAGCCACGCCCGAGGAGAAGGCCATCCTGCTTCAGTCGGCCAAAGAGAATCTTTTGCGGTTCTTTTCTGCTTTCTGGGAACTGGAACCCGACCTTGAACAAGCAGACTCGGATGCTGGGCGACCTTCACCTCATCGGCTGCAAGTCACACCCAGCCACGCCCGAGGAGAAGGCCATCCTGCTTCAGTCGGCCAAAGAGAATCTTTTGCGGTTCTTTTCTGCTTTCTGGGAACTGGAACCCGACCTTGAACAAGCAGACTCGGATGCTGGGCGACCTTCACCTCATCGGCTGCAAGTCACACCCAGCCACGCCCGAGGAGAAGGCCATCCTGCTTCAGTCGGCCAAAGAATCTTTTGCGGTTCTTTTCTGCTTTCTGGGAACTGGAACCCGACCTTGAACAAGCAGACTCGGATGCTGGGCGACCTTCACCTCATCGGCTGCAAGTCACACCCAGCCACGCCCGAGGAGAAGGCCATCCTGCTTCAGTCGGCCAAAGAGAATCTTTTGCGGTTCTTTTCTGCTTTCTGGGAACTGGAACCCGACCTTGAACAAGCAGACTCGGATGCTGGGCGACCTTCACCTCATCGGCTGCAAGTCACACCCAGCCACGCCCGAGGAGAAGGCCATCCTGCTTCAGTCGGCCAAAGAGAATCTTTTGCGGTTCTTTTCTGCTTTCTGGGAACTGGAACCCGACCTTGAACAAGCAGACTCGGATGCTGGGCGACCTTCACCTCATCGGCTGCAAGTCACACCCAGCCACGCCCGAGGAGAAGGCCATCCTGCTTCAGTCGGCCAAAGAGAATCTTTTGCGGTTCTTTTCTGCTTTCTGGGAACTGGAACCCGACCTTGAACAAGCAGACTCGGATGCTGGGCGACCTTCACCTCATCGGCTGCAAGTCACACCCAGCCACGCCCGAGGAGAAGGCCATCCTGCTTCAGTCGGCCAAAGAGAATCTTTTGCGGTTCTTTTCTGCTTTCTGGGAACTGGAACCCGACCTTGAACAAGCAGACTCGGATGCTGGGCGACCTTCACCTCATCGGCTGCAAGTCACACCCAGCCACGCCCGAGGAGAAGGCCATCCTGCTTCAGTCGGCCAAAGAGAATCTTTTGCGGTTCTTTTCTGCTTTCTGGGAACTGGAACCCGACCTTGAACAAGCAGACTCGGATGCTGGGCGACCTTCACCTCATCGGCTGCAAGTCACACCCAGCCACGCCCGAGGAGAAGGCCATCCTGCTTCAGTCGGCCAAAGAGAATCTTTTGCGGTTCTTTTCTGCTTTCTGGGAACTGGAACCCGACCTTGAACAAGCAGACTCGGATGCTGGGCGACCTTCACCTCATCGGCTGCAAGTCACACCCAGCCACGCCCGAGGAGAAGGCCATCCTGCTTCAGTCGGCCAAAGAGAATCTTTTGCGGTTCTTTTCTGCTTTCTGGGAACTGGAACCCGACCTTGAACAAGCAGACTCGGATGCTGGGCGACCTTCACCTCATCGGCTGCAAGTCACACCCAGCCACGCCCGAGGAGAAGGCCATCCTGCTTCAGTCGGCCAAAGAGAATCTTTTGCGGTTCTTTTCTGCTTTCTGGGAACTGGAACCCGACCTTGAACAAGCAGACTCGGATGCTGGGCGACCTTCACCTCATCGGCTGCAAGTCACACCCAGCCACGCCCGAGGAGAAGGCCATCCTGCTTCAGTCGGCCAAAGAGAATCTTTTGCGGTTCTTTTCTGCTTTCTGGGAACTGGAACCCGACCTTGAACAAGCAGACTCGGATGCTGGGCGACCTTCACCTCATCGGCTGCAAGTCACACCCAGCCACGCCCGAGGAGAAGGCCATCCTGCTTCAGTCGGCCAAAGAGAATCTTTTGTGGTTCTTTTCTGCTTCTTTTGGTGCAATGTATTGAAACTAAAATTGTCTAAATCCATCATTTTTACTCTTATTGTGTGAGTGGCGTTGATGCAAAAAGCATTAAAGAATGACGGGATTCGGGCTAACCGAGGAGATGGGCTCTAGTCTGAAGCTCGTCAGTCACCTTTACGGCATCGAGTTCTCTCCCCGAGCTCTAGAATCGTATCCTATTTTCTTCTAATTGTCCCACCTGCATGACATCAAAATATGATCCTATTTTGCGCTAAAAAACCTTAAGAAATCAAATTGATTGGTGACTTATTGGTGCACTGGAATGTGTAGGCATGAGCACAGCAGCGATGCTGAGGGGAAGGCCCAGGTGACGCCGACCGTGGAAGAGCTGGAGCTCATTCGAGCCGCCAACGACCTGGACCTACAGCTCTACGCTTTTGCCCGCAACATTTTCATCCAACGCCTGGCCAAGCTCAATCTGCTGAGACTAGAGCCAGTCTAAGGCATTCCATTTGCTTTCATTCTTTAAGAGGCCTTTTTGTCCGCACTGAATTGACGTGGTTAATTTTTGGATTTCAGTTTTTTTGTTAAAAGTAAGAAAAATAAATAATGGCACAGCAATCAGAAAAGCGCATTTTCCCTAACAAGCATGTTATTCGATCAAAATTTGTTTGCCAATCCTAAAGTGGAAAAGGTTGCATTCTGTGGCTCATATTGATGAACCCTGCAGCCAAACATACTCAGACGGTCTTGGGAGGGAAATTGATGGGGTATGGGGGCTACAGGCCAAATCGGTCCCGATAAGACTCGTGAAGGAAGGTAATATTCAACGCACTGCTTCTTGTGCCTGCAGACGGGGCAGTAGAGGTTGGCCTACACATTGAGAAGGCGAGAGCCCGTCTCACTGATCTCTCGCTGCCGATGCTTAAACACCAAAACTCTCAGCTGCAAATGCAGCACTTGTAGGTCAGCACACGGGAGGAAAGGTCAACTTATTTGGATCTTCTTTTAAAAAAAACTACAATTTGCAAAGTAAAAATTGTCAAAATTCAGATCCCTAAAAAATCGTGTTCCAAAACGGTTCGCATTCTCTGCCATGCGTTTAGAAAAGGTTGGGGTCTGCAAGATTCCAACCGAATTGCCTCAAAAACTGCCGTCTTGATTTTCTGCGAGAACCATCTAACAGTGCAAACAGTCTATTAGACTCTGCTCCCTAAGCAATGGAAAATTTTCGGCACTCATTCCTCATATATTTTCAGCATAAAATGAATCCAGGTGACCCAAAAAGATGCAAAATCTTCATAACTAGGTCTCACGAAGTAGTTAGGATGATGTAGGCTGGATATCATTAATGTTCAGAGTCATGCAATTGGCCTGGCGCGAGGGAGCGCAGCCCAGGCCCTCTTTTCAACCCAGGTGTATGTTTTTAGGGTTAATGCTAGATCTCATTTTTGATAAGGTTCTTGCTCCCGCTAGGATCAACCAATTCTTCTAGTTCTTGTTGCATTAAAAAGAGCATGCACGAATTAGTCAAAACTCGCGAGAGCAGCCTCAAATTCTAAGTATTTTGTGGAGAAAATCAAAGAACAATTTGCCGTCCGAACTCCTGCTGCCCTGCCCTGCTGCTGCTTCGCATCTGCTAATGAACAAGAGTAGGTATTCATTCGACACCCCCCCCAACCCTTTACTTGAGCAATACTAACTTAACCATAATCCTTCAGTTAAACTAGAGAGCCACATGCAACAGTGGTGTAGTGGTGTAAGCGATTGCGCAGCTGGATAATGCAGGCAAGTTCGAATCCTTCTCATCATAGAGAACTAGAGGTGTCGGTGCGTTGGAGTGCGGGGTGGGGGTGGAGGCGCCCAGTGACGGTAGTCCTCACCACGGGACCGCCTTCCCTCCTCCCCCGCTTCGTATGCTCCACGCTCATTGGCTCCTGACCTCTCCCGCCAACTCCCCAGACACATCTTGCCCACAGGGCTCGTCCCCTTCACTTACACCCCACACTCTCTACTCCCTCCTTTTGTCCTGCTTCGGAGACCCTAAGAAAACTTGGTGGTGGTGAGCTTGTGCTGGCGCGACACCGCGACCTCCTCCTGCTTCGCCAAGCCCTTCAGCATCCGCAAGCAGCTCATCCCCTTCCTCTCCAACCTCTCGCACCCTTTCGACAACGCCGTCAGGCAGGATTGCGACACCCCCTACTCCTCATACCCAATCACCCCGACAGCGTTGAATGGAGCCTGTATAGCCAGGGGAAAGGACTTCGGAATGGCCGCCAGCTGCAGCAACTTTGCCTCACTTCGCAAGCTCAGCAGGTGCCCAACCTCTCCTTCCTCCTCTTCTACATCCTCTTCGCTCGCCATGGACTTCACCGATGAGGACGTCATCATCTCCAAGCACACCCACTCCTGCATCGTGCTGGACAACAGCCCCTGCGACAACCTCATCTGCCCCGTCCTCTCCCATCTCTCGACCTGCCTCCACTGCCAGCAGTGCGACAAGATCCTCTGCATCAGTGGAGCAGGAGCCTACTTTGTGCCCGGCGGTTCTTCCTCTCCTACTCTCTACAAGACTGCCCTCCACACCTTCCGCTCCTTCCGCGTCGACTCCTCCAACATCCTCCCCCGCTACACCTGCCCCCGCTGCAAGATCGCCAATGACTGCGAGCCCCGCCCCTTCATCAAGCAGCTCTACGACCAGAAGCTCTACCCCAACTCCAGCCGCGTCTACTCCTTCATCCGCAAGGCCATGCCCCAGCTCACCATCATCACCGACAACAGCAGCCCAGCACATGGACCTCAGGAGGTGGTGGACCTGGAACAAGACGGGGACGAAGAGGACCTGGGGACGCTCGGGACGCTGGATGACACCGGCTCCGGACTACTGGATCAATGCCTCCCCAAGGAGCGCCAAGTCCTAGAGCATCGACAGCAGTCCGGCATCTCCAAGAAGCAGTTCTGGCAGCAATGCTACGAGGACGCCCATCTCGCCTATGAGGCAGTCAACCAGCGCGAGGCCACGACGGAGGAGGAATGCAAGCAAGCTCACACCGACCTCCGCCATGCCGCCATCAAGATGGAGAAGGCAGGGGAGCGTCTGGAGCAAGAAGTGCAACGAGAAGAAGAAGCTGCCCGTGCCCAAGCCAAGGCGGAAGAGGCGGAACGACAATGTATTTGGGATGAGGTGGAGGAGACCAACCGCCAGGAGCGCCTTGCGGACCTCGCCAACCTCAACCGCTCCATCGAGGATGTCACCGATCCCAACACCGTCATCGTCTCCGCCACTCCTGCCCAGCGCACCGGCCACTTCGACTCCGCCTCTAACCCATCCCCTCCAGCCACTGAGGAGCCCCAGGAGACAGCGCGACCCCAGGAGCTTCAGGATATGCAGGAGCGGCTGACAGTTCAGGACAAGGTCATCACCGACCTCCGCCATCACCGCTCCGAGCAGATCCGCCTTCGCCTCGCCACCGAGGCCCAACTCCAGGAGCTACAAGCTGGAGAACAAGACCTTCGGCAACAAGTAGAGCTCCAGCGAGAAGACCGGATCAAGGCCCAGGCAGAGCTGGAACGCCTCCGCACCCAGAACCTCGTCACCCAACAGGCCCAGGAACGGGAATGCAAGGAGGCCCAGCTAGCCCTACAGGCTGTTCAAGACCATCTTCAACGTCTAGAGCAAGAGTTGGCGCAGAAGGAAGCAGCGTACTGCGACAACAAGGTCCAGGTCGCCGCCGTCCTCGACAACCTTCGCATCGACAACATTTGCCTCCAGCGCCAGCTAGCAGACGCCGCCAAGAACCAGCCTCCGCCCGCGGCCACCTATACGCCCGACCTGGAGCAACCAGTCCCACCCCGGACTCAAGGCCTTGCCAACGAGACCCCGGGAGCAACTTTGCAACCCACCCCCTTCTCTGGCTCTCAACTTCACCCCCTTCCCTCCGAGAGCCTCTTCGGTCACCTCCAGCATCCACCCACTTGCTTCTTCAACGGCAAGAACCTCTCTGAGTTCCCCGTCTGGTTCAAGTGGTGGAACCACTACTACCACTCCAACCGCAAGATGAGCAATGTGGACAAGCTGGAGAAGCTGATGGAGTGTCTCAAGGGCCCAGCCAAGAACGTGGTAGCGTGGTGCCAGAACTTCGAGGAGAAGGACTACGACAATGCCTTGTCCATCCTCAAGGACAACTACGGCAACGTCTCCACCCAGAAGACTGAGCTGCTCCGATCCCTGGAGTGAGTCGAGAAGATGCGCAACAACGCCACCGCCGAGAACCTCTACGCGCTCGCCAACGACCTCCATCGCATCGGAGTCCAGCTTTGCCACCATGGAGTTCAGGATCTCGACTCCCATGCTCTCCTACTCTTCAAGAAGTTGCCTGACTCCATGGTCCTGGACCAGATGAACGCTCAAGCCCGCGCCAACCTGTCTCTGGAGATCGGCTACGACGAGCTGGTCAACATCTGTTGCATTGAGGCCAAGGCTCGTGCCGCCGCCAGAGCAGCCCTCCCTCGCTCACGCAACAGCACCCCATCCTCTTCCTCCGCCCCGCCATCCAATCGCCCCCAGCCCGCTCCAGCCCACCAACCCTACTCCGGCAACTACCTCGCCAACCCATTGGCCCCTGACTCCGAGGAGTCCGCGGGGCCCCAGAAGGAGGGCAAGAAGCGTCGCCAGAAGCGGGGTCAAGGCAGATCCCAGACCTCCACTCCCCCCTCCACTCAGCAACCCTCTCCCGCCAAGCACCCTGCTCCACCTCCAGAAGGACAAGAGCCGGTGCCAGTGTGGAGATGAGCTGATGGCACCATCATCCACTGCCACTTCTGCGACGGCAACCACATGGTGCATGAGTGTCCGGTCTACGACACCCCCGCCAAGAAGCTTCAGCGGGCCAAGGCCATTCCTCTCTGCTACAACTGCTTGTGCCAAGGCCACAGACGAGACGAGTGCCGCAATCAGGGACGCTGCCGCGAGTGCCAGGACCTGCATCACACCATCCTCCACTCCATCCTCTCCGCTCAAGGCCACTCCGCCAACCTCCACCTCTCTACAGCTGGGGACTCTCCCAAACTCCCCTCCATCATCCATCCCGTCTTCTCACTGGGGATGCTGGGACGAGTCCAGTGCAGTGAGGGCATGGTGATGCTGGACAACGGTTCCAGCTACACCTGGTGTACGGAGGAGCTGGTGCGACGCCTCGGCCTCAAGGTCTTCGGCTCCATCACTCTCCAGCTCTCCACCGCCCACAGCTCCATCCACCGCAACATCAAGGCCAAGATGGTGAAGCTGTTCCTGTCCGGCAACCAGTCCACGATGGAGATCACCGCCTGCATGGCGGAGAGCGTCACCGCGCCCGTCTCCATCGGCGGCATCGACCTTCCTACTCAGCCCTTCCGCGACCGCGGCCTCCAGCCCTCTCGCATCCTCAACTGGCCCAGCAAGGCCAAGCAGGAGAAGATCGTGGACGTGCTCATTGGCCTGGACTACCTGCGCGCCTTCGAGGGCCCAGGAGTGCCTTGCCAGGACGTCATGGGCCTCTCCGTCTACTCCTCCGCCTTTGGCACCCACCTATCCGGACCTGCTCCTGCCCAGACCACTGCCCACGTCCTGCCCGCCTCCTGCTCTCTCCAACTCTCCTCACCTTTGCTTCATCAGCTGGTGGAGATGCAGACGGGACTCGAGGTGGTGGGGCTGGGTGGCAAGGATATGGCGGACAAGTGTGAGGACTGCAATGGGAACCTGGACGAGAACGAGATCAGCATCTGCAATGACTGCAAGCTCGCCGCCGAGTTTGACATCCAGCGCAAGGAGGACGGATGCTTCACTCTCTCCCTACCCTTCAAGTCCGGCACCTCTTCACTCCCCTCCAACCGCCACACCGCCTATGCCCGCCTGCAGTGTCTGGAGACCAAGCTCACGCCCCAGGAGAAGCAGCTGCACTACGCGGAGTTCGACAAGTTCGAGAGGAGCGGCATCGTGGAGCCGGTGGATGAGTCCAAGACCCCAGGAGCCGTGATCCAGTACTTGCCTCACCACCCCATCTTCAAGCACACTGCCGCCTTCACCAAGTGCCGCCCTGTGCTGGACTGCTCCGCCTCCACCCACAACGGCCAGAGCCTCAATGACAATCTCCGCACTGGCCATAATCGCCTCACCGACCTGCTGGATGTC
>JASANA010001635.1:0-21226 GCA_030248095.1 Ptycholaimellus sp. GST1_10 | reverse complement strand
AATTGACCGGGTGCTTTTGTCCCAGGAAGGCAGGCCGCCACCTTAGCCAGAGTCGAAGTAGACAGTGAAGCGGGGCGATCAATGCCTCCATCACTAGCCTCAGAAGTCGGTGGAGCCGGTCTGGACTGAATTTCAGGTTGCGTGAGTAGGTGTGGTGGAATAAGAGAGGGCTTCTGCCTGACCCCGAGAGCGAAGAGAAGGCGGTGAAGGGCATGGCTAGACGCCGACGACGGCAGCGAAAGCGGGGAGAAGCGTTGGAAGTGGCCCGGACTGGGTGGGAAGCTGTGGTTTCAGCTCCTCATCCTCACGGCCTGCTGGATGGGTAAAGGCATCCCTTCTTTGGGATGAGCTGACTGGATATAGCTAATTGGCGCTGAGACAGAATGCACGGCGCCCGACTACTGTGGAAGACGGCTGCAAAGAAGCTGAAAAAATCGGCCCCTGATGTATGACGGGACCAGGACTCGTGTTACATTTACTCATGGCAAGACCACTTGGTGATAAAAGAGCCTGCTGATAAAAAGATGGGATAAATAAAGGAGCCATTTAAAGGGATGACGCTTTTGCCCACTGTGTCGCGGAAGGAAAGGGGAACGCGGCTTGGTCCCGGCGCGGGGTGCGCGGGCGCCTAGCTCCTCATCTGGACGAAGGAGATCCAGACTACGACATTGTGGCCAGATGTTGCGGTGGGTGGAGTATCTTCTGCGGGAGCCTCGTTTGAAGCCCATATAAGGCCCCCCCGTCAGCCGGGCGGGCAGTCTTTGCAAATCTTGCTCTCACACAAAAGCAGTGGCTGCCTGCACCAGGGGATCTCCTGAGACTGGCCCTAGGCCCTCGCCAGCGCCTGTCTCCCCTGCCTCCAAGCTCTGCCCCCGACCCCGCTTCACCAGGAGTTGAACAAGCTTCTCCACGGCGTCACCATCTCCTCCCTCCTAAGTATCAGTCTACCTCTCCCCCTCCCCACCCCTTTCACCCCCTTTCCACAGCCCGCCCAAAGCGCTGTCCCTCTCCCCCTCTGCCGCTTCGCTCAGCTCCAGCAAGCCGCCGCCCCCTCTCCCACCTTTCCCCCACCCTTTCACCCCCTCTCCTCCCACGATGACCGGAACCCCCGCCTCCCGCGCCCCCACCTACACCGTCCAGTCCGACACACCCCTGTTCATCCGACTGCCCCATCCCAGACTACCACTTCCGCCGCTGTCTCCGCTGCTCCAACTGGCACCCGAGTCTACTGCCTGCGCCGCGCCCAGATCGCCTTCAATCCCCATGGGGCTGCCTCCCATGCCGCCTACGACGCCTTCCTCGACTTTGTGCGCAAGGCCGTCAAGAACAAGAAGCGCCTCCCCACCTACACCTGCCCCCAGTGCTACATCTACGCCCGCAACGATCCCTCAGCCCCTCATCACCCAGATGGACCTCCAAGGCCTCGCCTCCCGCCCCCCAGCACAACTTCACCCACGACCCCACGCCTCCGCGCCCCATCGCAGCCCTCCCCTCCCATGACCACAAAGTGGAAGAAGAAGAGGATGCGACGCCCCTCACCACTCCCACCGCCTCCGACACCTCCACCGAGCCCTCTGAGCTCCAACAGGTTCTCCTCCGCATGAAGCAATTGGAAGCAGCTCTGCAGGCCTCCCAGAAGCAGGCCAACGCCGCCGCCCACGTGGCCCAGTCCGCCGAGGCCGCCCAACATGCCGCCGAGGCCGCCCAACAGGCCGCCGAGGCCGCCCTTCAGACCGCCCGCGTCCAGCCCCCCGCCAGACTTGGCACCTCGCCGAGACACCCAGACGGCCCCCGCCCAGACGCACACACTCACCGACCCAGCCTCCTCCAGCCCCCCTCCGCCGCCCGCCCACATGCAGACCCCCTCCGAACTACCTCCCCACCTCCTCCAATGGCCTGAATCCCTTCGCTCTCCCAGGCCACGCCCTTCCCTCCTATCCTGCCTCTCCCGCGAGCCGAGCAACAGCGCCCTACCGGCTCCCTCCTCGCTCCAGCTACGACAGCGCCCCCAAGCAGCACCCCAGCCCCTCAATACCTACTCGGCCCTCCACCTCTTCACCTCCTACGCCGGCCTCCTGCACCGGCCTGGGCCCTGCGATAGAGGAGCTCTCGGTAGAAGATGGGGGGGACCTTGTGGATGAGGAGGGGGACGTAGGCATCCAGCTCTGGCTCGGTGGTGGAGAGGCTGCAGAGGTGGGCTGCGGTGTTGGCCAGCTCGTCGGCGAAGCCCTCGAGGCGGGCGGGGTCCTCGGCGGGGACGGCGGGGAGGCTAGCGAGGGCGGTGAACAGCTCCTGGCGCTGATTGGTGGTGTCCCCGTAGCACTCGCGGAGGATCTCGACGGCGTGGGCGTAGGCGTTGGGCTCCCAGGGGTGGCAGAGGGCGACCTTGGCCAGGGCGGCGTCCCGGAGGCAGGACTTGAGGAGGTCGAGGCGGTCGCCGTCGCGCATGGGCAGGGTGGAGTACTTGTGCTCCCACCAGCGCCAGAAGTCTGGGAAGGCTGCGATGGAGGCGCCATCGAACGACTGGTTCTCGCTGGGCCTGATGGGCAAGGGGTTAGGGTAGGAAGGATAGGAGAGGTGGGCCTGAGCTGGAGTGGCGTTGGAGGTGGACGGGAGAGGCTGTTGCATGAGAGCTGGGGCGGTGTGGGTTTGGGGGGCCGGGTGCAGGAGGCCGGCGTAGGAGGTGAAGAGTGGAGGGCCGGAGTAGGTATTGAGGGGCTGGGTGCCGCTTGGGGGCGCTGTCGTAGCTGGAGCGAGGAGGGAGCCGGTAGGGGGCGCTGTCGTCGCTGGCGGGAGAGGCAGGATAGGAGGGAAGGGCGTGGCCTGGGAGAGCGGAGGGAGGTAGGCCGCGGAGGAGGCGGGAGGAGGTAGTCCGGAGGGGGGTTGCGTGTGGGCGGGCAGCGGAGGGGGGCTGGAGGAGGCTGGGTGGGGAGTGTGTGCATCTGGGCGGGCCGTCTGGGCATCTCGGCAAGGTGCCAAGTCTGGCGGGGGCTGAGCGCGGGCGGTCTGAAGGGCGGCCTCGGAGGCCTGTCGGGCGGCTTCGGCGGCGTGTTGGGCGGCCTCAGCGGACTGGGCCCGTTGGGCGGCGGCATTGGCCTGCTTCTGGGTGGCCTGCAGAGCGGCTTCCAGTTGTTTCATCTGGAGGAGAACCTGTTGGAGCTCGGAGGGGGCGGTGGAGTTGTCGGAGGCAGTGGGATTGGTGAGGGGCGTCGCATCCTCTTCTTCTTCCACTTCGTCGTCGGAGGGGAGGGCTGCGATGGGGCGCGGAGGCGTGGGGTCGTGGGTGAAGTTGTGCTGGGGGCGGGAGGCGAGGCCTTGGAGGTGCATCTGGGTGATGAGGGGCTGAGGATCGTTGCCGGCGTCGATGTAGCACTGGGGGCAGGTGTAGGTGGGGAGGCGCTTCTTGTTCTTGGTGGCCTTGCGCACGATGTCGAGGAAGGCATCGTAGGCGGCGTGGGAGGCAGCCCCGTGGGGATTGAAGGCGATCTGGGCGCGGCGCAGGCAGTAGACTCGGGTGCAGTTGGAGCAGCGGAGACAGCGGCGGGAGTGGTAGTCTGGGATGGGGCAGTCGGATGAACAGGGGGTGTCGGACTGGACGGTGTAGGCGGGGGCGCGGGAGGCAGGGGTTCCGGTCATCGTGGGAGGAGAGGGGGTGAAAGGGTGGGGAAGGTGGGAGAGGGGGCGGCGGCTTGCTGGAGCTGAGCAAAGCGGCAGAGGAGGGAAAGGGACAGCGCTTTGGGTGGGCTGGGGAAAGGGGGTGAAAGGGTGGGGAAGGGGAGGGTAGACTTACTTAGGAGGGAGAGGATGGTGACGCCGTGGAGAAGCTTGTTCAACTCCTTGTCGAAGCGGGGTCAGCAGAGCTTGAGGGCGGGGGAGACGGGCGCTGGCGAGGGCCTAGGGCAAGTCTCAGGAGATCCCCTGGTACAGGCTCCACTGCTTTGTGTAAGAGCAATTTGCAAAGACTGCCCGGCCCGCTTGGCAGGGGGGCCTTATATTGGCTTCAAACGAGGCTCCGCACAGAAGAAATACCACCCACCGCAACATCTGTGGCGTCAATGTCAGTCTCTAGATCTCCTTCGTTGAGATGAGCTAGGCGCCCGCGCACCCCGCGCCCGGACCAAGCCGCGTTCCCCTTTCCTTCCGCGACACAGTGGGCAAAAGCGTCATCCCTTTAAATGGCTCCTTTATTTATCCCATCTTTTTATCAGCAGGCTCTTTTATCACCAAGTGGTCTTGCCATCGTAAAATGTGAAACAGGAGTCCCTGGTCCCGTAGTAGACCGAGGGGCCGATTTTTTCAGCTTCTTTGCAGCCGTCTTCCACAGTCGTCGGCGCCGTGCATTCTGTCAGCGCCAATTAGCTATCTGAGTCAGCTAATTGAAAAGAAGGGATGCCTTACCCATCCAGCAGGCCGTGAGGATGAGGAGCTGAAACCACAGCTTCCCACCCAGTCCGGGCCACTTCCAACGCTTCTCCCGCTTTCGCTGCCGTCGTCGGCGTCTAGCCATGCCCTTCACCGCCTTCTCTTCGCTTCTGGGGTCAGCAGAAGCCCTCTCCTTCTTCCACCCACACCTACTCACGCAACCTGAAATTCAGTCCAAACCGGGCTCCACCCGACTTTTACTGAGGCTAGTGATGGAGGCATTGATCGCCCCGCTTCACTGTCTACTTCGACTCTGGCTACAGTAGCAGCCTGCCTTTCCCTCGACAAAGGCACCCGGTTGCCAAATCGCTGGGAGCAATTTGGAGGAACCAGCCTTCCCTGGAAGCAATCAGGCGCAGCTTGTGACTTCGCCATTAGCTGACTCAACAACGCCCATCTTCGGCTGGCGCGAGAATCGGCTGCTCTGCCCCCTTTGCCGTGTGCCCCGTTTCTATGGGGCCATGTGAAGGGCAATCCCAGCAGAGCTCTAAAACTGACACTTTGCCTGTCGCCAATTAGAGGGCCGATGCTCCTGAGTTTGCTAGTCTCTTCAGCAAAAAGATGGTAGACAGAACAGCAAAAGGATATCAAATAAAGATCATCTGGCATGATATGTTCTGATCCAGAGGCCCAGAAAGCCGGCGAAGTAGAAGAAGATGGCCAACACCAGCAACATACCCATATATGCTCACAGCATGCCCTGAAATCCCTAATTTGTCCGTATTTTCAAAGAATCCCGCAGAACTAACAGCATCATTGCCCTTGTCATAAGAGCGGTATGCTGTGGCATTTTGAACTTGTTCAACTATATTTGGTATTGTAAGGTATTATTAATTTTTCCTGCATGTACTGGGTGCTCTTCATTTGAATGTTCGGAATTTGCTCCTTTGTAAATTGGAATAAGTTCACTAACAGCACTTTCGGTAAGGAATAAAATAAGCAACAATTCAATTAAGGGAACATGAGCAATCAGTTGGTGGAAAATAAAATTGCGCATAAGGCATGAGGAGATGATGTGAGCTAGTGAATTCAGCCTAGAGTACCTACCGTGAACACGTGGGCCCAGCGCTCCTGCTTCCGTTCATCACTTCTCCAACGCATTCATGACCTTTTTAAGGCAATGAATGAGGAAAGCTCGGAGGGAGAGTTTCAGAGCGCCTCTGAGGGAGAGGAAGATGCCAATATCCATCATTCCATTCCACCGGTACCCTATTGCGTTGCCATTGTAATTTCTGAAGCTGAAACAAATTCGTTCTGCAGAAAGCTAAAGCGGGAGACTCCAGTAAGGCAGAAAGAGGAGCTGACGGGTGGGACGAAGACGACTGGTCCGACGACGCCCTTCAACAGGACCTCCCGAAGGAGCAGCACCAGCAGCAGCTCACCAATTCAACAGCTGGCAACATTCCGAAGCCGCACCATTTGCCTCTGGTTTTATTTTCCTTGCTCAACAGCTGAGTTCAGCTCAGCGCGTGTGGCAAAAAAAAATAAAAAATTCAGAAAAGCGAGGAAGTAAATGAGACAGGAGTGCGGGATGCAAATGATGCGACGGGCGAGGCTCTACTGAGTCCAGAGGAGTCCTTGCCGCCGCGCCAGCTGGAGCTCCGCAGTCCCACCGCCGCCAGCAACCACCCCAGCCCCTCTCAGCCTCGCCCTCAGCCGGTAGGCTTCTTTCAATCCCCTCCTTTTCACATTTCGGAAGGATCAGGCTGGCTGGGGCTGGGGCAACTGGCTGCTGGACGGCCTGAACTCGGTGGCGGAGTCCGTGGAGGCCGCCGTCGGCGCCCCGCCACCGGAGACCCTCGCCCGCCAGCCACCGCCTCCATCCACCTCCCAGCCACAGCTCCCGGGGGCTGCTGATCCCTCTGGTCAGAAGGAGGCGGGCGTAGGCGGACTCTTTGCCGGCGTCAGCTCCGTCTTCGAGAACACCGTCCGGAGCCTCCTAACAACCTTGTGCTTTCTCTAATTGGCTGTTTAATGCAGAGCAAGACGTTGGTGGAGGGATCTCTGGGGGCCCTGGAAAGCCTGGGCCGACGCACCTTCGACGTCCTAACCGTGGACGCCGAGGTTCTTCAAAGCCCCTATTGCTTGCACTTCTGAAAACAGAGAGCTGTTGGAGGACGGGCGGCGGCGACTGCGAGGCTTAGACGAAACGCCGAGCCTGTCAGCAGCCCTGCGCGAGCGTCAAGCGGCGGTGGGTGAAGCCAGCCAGGACCCTGAACAGACGGAACATCCCGGCCTACCGCAATTTCCGCAGCTCTTCGACGCCGCTCAGGGTTACCTCATCTTCCTTCTCCTTTCTTCCAACCGTCAGAAGATGGAGCTCTGCTTGTGAAGGCCTGATGTACCTGGAGGCGCTGGAGATGGTCTCTGCCCGCTGCAGCGAGGAGCTTCGCCACAAAGCCATGCCCACCAGTGGCCCCGTCAAGGCATTCCTGGAGGAGCTCCAAAGCCTCTTCCATCAGGTACTGGCCAACGAGGTGCTGCCACTCTCCTCACCCACTGCCCTTCCATTCCCCAGCCAGTTTGAGGCCGAAGAAGGACTTGAACCAGAAGAGTTCGCTGCGGCACTGGAATCCGTGCTCTCCGACATCGGCCTCTCCTACACTGGCGAGCGTCTGGCTGCCCTGCAGGCCAAGGCCTGGGCCCAGAGCGCCCGCCTCACAGCCCGCCTGGTAACCCTCTAACCACTCTGCCTAGTGCTGATAGGGAGCTGGGTGTGCTGTTGCAGGAGGAGGGAGGGGAGGCAGGAGAGGACGACTTGAATGGGGCGGAGATTCTGGAGTGTGGTCTGAGATCGCTGGCGGAGCTGACGTCGGGCGGCCTGGAGACTCTGCTGAAGTTGGCTCAGTTGGCGCTGCTCCCGGACGCTCTGACACCTTCCACCTGCCGCCCGCCAGCATTTCACCAGTTCGTTCCTCTTTCCCTGCTCTATTCTATCGTTTTCTGCGTTGCAATGACGATGAAACTCTGCGGAAGCATTTCAGCGGGCTGAATGCAGGCTGGAGAAGCTTCTGTGCGCCGAGATCCAAAGTCTGTCCACAGCCTACTCGGACTGTCTCAATGCTTGGGCGGTTGGTTTTCTCTGGGAATGAATCTCTGCCGATGAGTACTTTTATGATCCAGGAACTGGCGGAGGGCAGTGTAGAAATCACAGATTTGTTGACAAGTCAGTTCCTGGAAGTTGGCCCTTCCTCCCCTGTTTTTGGAATCAAATAAGAAATGAACTGTGCGGCAGGCGGAGAATTGCGTCAGCTACATTCACTCCTCCATGCAGCTGCTAGAGCCAGTCCTTCGCTTGGCCGTGCTGGAAAGCGCTCATCCTTCTTGAGAGTATATGTCAACCTTTTTCCAGTGTCACCATGTCTTATGATGGAAGCTGATTTTCAACAAAAACTGATTAGTGCAAAATATTCAAACTTTTGAGGAATTTTTAAAATTAAACTATTTTTAGTTAAAAATTTCAATTCCATATTCCATTTCGGTGTATCAGTCAACAGTTGTGATAATTATACACCTGAGCCCTAGATTGTAAAACAAGGTAATATCGGCTGTCGCCAATAGATGCGCGGCCTGGAAGCTTCATAAATTGTCATGTTTCATTTAGGGCTATTTTCAAAAATGATTACTAATTCGGTTATTAAATAAATCATGTCATTCCGCATGCCCTTTCAAGTTCTGAAAAAATGATTTCTGAGGTGTATTAATAATAATAACTGGTACCATCGGCAAGCCAAATGTGGGTCTCTTTTCTCCAAATTTTGTAATTGCCTCGAGCAAAAAGTCAAGGAAATACATCTACTACTAGTGGAATCTGCTGCTTGGACAGTTGCATTTTGATTTTGGCGCGCAGTTCAGTGTCTCTTTCCATGCGCGCCATAAAAAATAAAAAACAAAAAAATATAATGAAAAGAGAAGATTCGAAAATCAAAAATACAATTCAAATTTATTGGCAAACTAATATAGATTTTTCATGATATTTTCATGATATATACTTGGGGCAATCGATTTTTGGGGAAAAAAGCTCTAATTTTGACCTGCCGATGGTACCAGTTGTTTTCTCAACTTAAAATTTCCAAAATAAAAATGATTGCCTAAGAAGGATTCGAACCTCCCAGATTCAACGAGCCGTTCAATCGCTTAGACCACTACACCACTGGTGCATATACATCTTGGTTTAACTGAAGACTTATGAATAAAAACTAATACATAAGGCCCAAGGACCCGGGGAGGGGGGTGAGTGGGGGAAGAAATTAATACCTACTATCGTCCATTGAATAGATGCGGAGAAGAAGAAGGAGAAGAAGGAGAAGGAGAAGGAGGAGTTCGGACAAATGGTTTTTAGTGATTTTCTCACGAATTCTGCTAATTTTTGATGATTTCTCGCGAGTTTTGGTCAATTCGATGCTGCTTTTTCCAATGCAAAAAGAATCAGAACAATTGGACGTTTCTATAAAGCACAAAATCCTTATCAATTTTAAGATCTAGCAATAACCCCAAAAACGTACACCTGGGTCGAAAAGAGGGGCTGGGCGCTGACACTCCGCTAAAGCTCCGTTCGCGCCAGCCCAATAATATAACTATTTATTTAAAAATTGCAATTTTCGAAATTTTTTCGAATTTTGAGGCCTCAATTTTCGAGGTTTTTTGACCATAATTCAAGAACGAATCAAAATTACGCCAAGCGCAAAAAAACGTCCCGAGCCACCACCCAGACGGACCTTCATGCAAAATTTCAGCCAATTTCATTGAAAAACCGAGGAGTACGGGCTCCGGAACCACAAATATATATATATGCGGACAGACGGACGAAAAATGGGGTAACTGTATAAGCGGGCCTTGGCCGCCCGCCGCTCCGGGCAGGGCGCCAGAGCTCCTGCGGCCTCCGGGCATGGGTGCTACGGCCCCTACGCTTCGCCTAGCATGCTTCGCATGCTAGGCTGCGCTCCGGGGCCTCCGCACCCATGCCCTACGGCCTCCGGAGCTCTGACTGCCCTGCCCTCTGCGGCAGGCGGCCTGCGGCCGCGCAAAAAGTTTATAGATATGCAATATGATGCAATATAACCCCTTATTCTTCAATATACGCACATTCACATGGACAAGCAATGACTAAAGCGTTTACGGTTTTCTTTAAAGGCCTATTACGCGTAGAACCACCCCCGCCAATTTGGCTCAGTTTTTAACCATGGGTAGGTATCCCCGAAGTAAGCTTGCAACCACCATTCGTTTGGCGCAAATCGGCTCTAGTCTCGAGAAATATCTTTACAAACTTTGCTATGCTTAAGCATTGGGAGGTCCCCAAAAAGCCAGTTTTTGCGCAAGTTTGTTGGGGAAACCTTCACCTGGGCACACCCGGGCAGCAGTGTGGCTCCATTTTGATAAATTACATCAATTAAGGTCAAAAGAGTTGGTCAACACCATGCGCGTCGATGCGCGTGGCCCGAAAACCGACCAAAAAATGCTCATTTTTGGGGTTTTTTGAGGTTTTTGCCGAATTTTCATGATTCAAAATTTATTTTCGCATTTGGGACTTCGATTTTTGAAATCTACGCCCCAAAATTGACCCATAATCATAACAAATACTCCATATAAAGTTTTTAACTATTCTAGTCCATACAACTGAAAAAAATTGGAAAAATTCAGCAATTTTGGTGTAATAAATAGTATTAAAATTTGTGTCTCCATAATATGGAGTATTTGTTATGATTATGGGTCATTTTTGGGTCGTAGATTTCAAAAATCGGGGGCTCAATTGCGAAAAAAATTTTAAATTTATGATAATGTGTGATAAACCCTCAAATACCTTCAAAAATGACCAGTTTAACCTGTTTTTGGGCTGCGCGCGCCACAGAACATCGTTTTTGATCAATTTTTTTGGCTGTAATTTTTGGTTTTAATTATTTGCTTCTAATGCTGAGCGGAAAAAACAGGAAAATCGAAATTGAATTTATCTTGAATTTTTTTCTACTTTTCCCTATGCTACAACACACGAAATTTCGAAATTTTTTTTCTCAAAATTTTTAGTTGAAAGTTAAAAAACGGCTTAAGCCGGCAAGCTTACTTCACCAACCCCTAACCATGTGCAAAAAATCAGCCAATTCGGTGGAGGTGGTTTTGCACGTATTTGACCTTTAAGCAAAACAAAGGATTGTGCTGTGCCCATGGGCGATATCCATTTCTATCAGGATTAAGCATGGACTTGCTGCTGATGATGGCAGAACCTTCAACTACGATCTCTACTACTCTTCTGACCTCCGCTGGGGAGGCTGGAGCACTGTGAAAGGCAGTCATTTCATAAGTGGCATGGTCGGCCCATTTCAGACAAGTTGAATCCTTTATTCCTGTATCCCACAGTCCTTAGACGAATTCATGGATGTCGAACTCACTTATGCAAGAAAAGACTTCAAAAATCTCTTCCTCGCTCCATCTGTGGCAATTATTAAAAACTGACAAGGGAGAAGATTGGATCGCTGCTTCGTTGAGCGTGAACACGGACAGAGCAAGTGTCATCGAATTTACCCTCCCTTACCACTATATAGCGCATGGCTTCTACCTACGTAAAACCAATAGTGCTGTAGACTTATTCGTTTTCTGAAGGTTGGGAATGGGGTTGTTTTTTGGCTTTTCGGCCGCCTATCGTCAAACTTCATCAACCTCGCATTTCATAACTGTCCAGTACTAGAAAAAAGAAGGTTACGAATAGATCCTTGGTCTTTGGTCTTGTACAACATTTCTGCTTCTTGGTAAGTTACCATGCTCGGTGGTAAGTTTCCGGACATGTCGAACCATGACCATAACTATCAATAACCATAATATGCCCATAATGTCCATAAAGAAACCATGCCCATGACACAAAAACCATATTCCTGACCCCAAAAATATCAGTGTTCATCGTAATGGGCTAGGCTGATGCTTTTAGGGGATGCTTTTCGAATTTCTGAGTTGAATCATTTTTAGAGACCGTCTAAATGTTGAAACATATGCATATTACAACAAAATTTTATGGTCTTTTATTAATTTTCGAGAACAAGTTAAATGGGAGCAAAACTTATCAAACACTCTTTGGCTTCTACGAACTGCTGCATTTCGAGTTTCTTCTACGTTTGCAAGCTTAGAAGCTCAAATCAAATGCCAAGGCTGCAGGGACCAGGGAGGAATAAGCTCTACATACCACGTGGGCATAGCCATTGATTTCCTGTGGGGCTGCCGCTACATGCTGCTAACCGTGTACACGGCCTACTGCTCGGCCACCATCGCTGCTTGGCCACCATCGCTGCTTGGCTCACTCAAGATCGTCTTCTGGGCGAAATTCAGCGAAATTCAAACCGTCGCTGATCTTCTAAATTCCAACATGGTCTATGGTTGCTTTACGTTTATCCACAAGTATCCCGCATATTCGTTCAAAATAATAATAACCGAAAAATAATAAATTGTTTGAAACAGAAAATGAATCTCTAGGGGTTATGAAGAGTAGGATACTGGAAGCTGAGATGAAAAGAATGGAGCCGTCGCTTTATCGCCGCCTTTACCATAACATGAAGCAGAATGGAAACATCTATCTCGACGCCTGCAAAGCCCGCCGCCGACTTGTATCTCTTCTTCTCCATCCCTCATCAAATCATCCCCAACCCAATACCCCCTAGAGGTAGACGCGGGTGACTTTGGGTTGTTGCAAAAAAAGGAAACCAAAAATTAAGAAAGGAAACCAGTGTTAATGGAATCAGTGGGCTTTATTATGTATTATGGCAGTGGTTTCCGTTCTGATTTCGTTAAAAAAAATTTGCCTTAGGAAATGGTCATGTAATGCTTTATTTTTGCCCTCCAAACGACTTCTCAAGACTGTTTGATGGGCGGAAACCCTAGAAACTGAAAGGAAACCCATGGATTTATAGGTTTTAGGGTCTGCTGTTTTCATTTATGGGTGTTTCCGTTCTTATTTTTGGGTTTCCGCCCTACTTCCCCTTATACGACCTTTTCTCAATGTTTTAGACCCTGTAAACGACTTCTCAAGACTGTTTGATGGGCGGAAACCCTAGAAACTGAAAGGAAACCCATGGATTTATAGGTTTTAGGGTCTGCTGTTTTCATTTATGGGTGTTTCCGTTCTTATTTTTGGGTTTCCGCCCTACTTCCCCTTATACGACCTTTTTTCACTGTTTTAGACCCTGTAAACGACTTCTCTAGGCTATTTGATGGGCGGAAACCCTAGAAACTGAAAGGAAACCCATGGATTTATAGGTTTTAGGGTCTGCTGTTTTTATTTATGGGTGTTTCCTTTCTTTTTTTTTGGTTTCCGCCCTACTTCCCCTTATACGACCTTTTTTCACTGTTTTAGACCCTGTAAACGACTTCTCTAGGCTATTTGATGGGCGGAAACCCTAGAAACTGAAAGGAAACCCATGGATTTATAGGTTTTAGGGTCTGTTGTTTTCATTTATGGGTGTTTCCGTTCTTAATTTTTGGTTTCCGCCCTACTTCCCCTTATACGACCTTTTTTCACTGTTTTAGACCCTGTAAACGACTTCTCTAGGCTATTTGATGGGCGGAAACCCTAGAAACTGAAAGGAAACCCATGGATTTATAGGTTTTAGGGTCTGCTGTTTTCATTTATGGGTGTTTCCGTTCTTATTTTTTGGTTTCCGCCCTACTTCCCCTTATCCGACCTTTTTTCACTGTTTTAGACCCTGTAAACGACTTCTCTAGGCTATTTGATGGGCGGAAACCCTAGAAACTGAAAGGAAACCCATGGATTTATAGGTTTTAGGGTCTGCTGTTTTCATTTATGGGTGTTTCCGTTCTTATTTTTTGGTTTCCGCCCTACTTCTCCTTATACGACCTTTTTTCACTGTTTTAGACCCTGTAAACGACTTCTCTAGGCTATTTGATGGGCGGAAACCCTAGAAACTGAAAGGAAACCCATGGATTTATAGGTTTTAGGGTCTGCTGTTTTCATTTATGGGTGTTTCCGTTCTTATTTTTTGGTTTCCGCCCTACTTCCCCTTATACGACCTTTTTTCACTGTTTTAGACCCTGTAAACGACTTCTCTAGGCTATTTGATGGGCGGAAACCCTAGAAACTGAAAGGAAACCCATGGATTTATAGGTTTTAGGGTCTGCTGTTTTCATTTATGGGTGTTTCCGTTCTTATTTTTTGGTTTCCGCCCTACTTCCCCTTATACGACCTTTTTTCACTGTTTTAGACCCTGTAAACGACTTCTCTAGGCTATTTGATGGGCGGAAACCCTAGAAACTGAAAGGAAACCCATGGATTTATAGGTTTTAGGGTCTGCTGTTTTCATTTATGGGTGTTTCCGTTCTTATTTTTTGGTTTCCGCCCTACTTCCCCTTACACGACCTTTTTTCACTGTTTTAGACCCTGTAAACGACTTCTCTAGGCTATTTGATGGGCGGAAACCCTAGAAACTGAAAGGAAACCCATGGATTTATAGGTTTTAGGGTCTGCTGTTTTCATTTATGGGTGTTTCCGTTCTTATTTTTTGGTTTCCGCCCTACTTCCCCTTATACAACCTTTTTTCACTGTTTTAGACCCTGTAAACGACTTCTCAATGCTGTTTATCTGTGGACTGAAACATTTTAAACGATGGCTAGCTAATCATGAAAGTTATAACGAGAAGAATGAAAAAGCGGCCAGTAGATGGTAGTAAAAGAATCATGGTAGTAAAAGAATCAATGTATGACTAAAGACGGATAAATAAGCGATAAATGTCATTGATGCGATAAATACCATCAGCCATTGAGCTCTTTCTTCAAGCTTCGAATTTCGTATTTGCAATCGCGAAGCTCTTCTTTTGCGTCAGCCAAGGACTCCTTGAGGTCCTGCATGAAGGATTTAGGTAGAGCGGGAATAGTAGAAAGCATGGTACTTTGATCTGGTCCTTGAGAGTGCGGATGATCTCATCCTTGGATGAGAGCTGTGCGGAGTGAGCGCCTTCCAGCTCACCCAGCTGCGAGAAATAGCAGTCCTTCTCCATTCTGCTGAGCTGCTCCTGTTTTTCTGCAAGAGACTAAAACAAAGGCATAAATGTTGTACTTGGAGAAGGAGAAGAATAAATGCCTGGCTGAGGCTTTGCTCCTTTCCGAGATCCATCGCCTTCTGCTTGTATATATTCATCAGCCGCATTGTGGACACCAGCTCTTCGGACAGCTCCCGGTTTCGCTCGCGCTCTTTTTCAAGAGTCACTGGAACAGAAATATTTCAATGCAGAGATGCCCAGGAAATAGAGTAACATTTGAGGTAGGCGTTGTCGCTTTCTGTGGAATCCACTGCAGGCAGTGCGGAAGGAGAGTAGTTCAGCTTGGAGTCATCGCTGAAGTAGCTCTGTAGATTTTGGATGCGAGACTGCACTGGCACCACCGCACCAACAATATTTTGCACTTTGTAATAAATTTTTAGGAGGACATTTTTAGAAGCTGGTACCGGAGTCAGGATACTCGACGAAGTAGGAAGAGCTGTTGTTCTGGCTGTGGTTGGACTTGGAGCGACTTCGCTGGCTCTGGCCAGCCTTGGAAGTGGAGCGGTTGCGCTTCTTGGAAGTGGAGCGGTTGCGCTTCTTGGAGGTGGAGCGGTTGCGCTTCTTGGAGGCGGAGCGCTGGCGGGACTGCTGGCGAGCCTTGGAAGTGGAGCGCTGGTTGGACTGCTGGCGCTTCTTGGAGGTGGAGCGGTTGCTCTTCTTGGAGGTGGAGCGGTTGCGCTTCTTGGAGGTGGAGCGGTTGCGCTTCTTGGAGGTGGAGCGCTGGCGGGACGGCTGGCGAGCTTTGGAGGTGGAGTGCTGGCTGGACTGCTGGCGCGTCTGAGTCACTGAGTCGCTTTTCTCTGAGTCGCTGTCATCCGTAGAGCTGCCATCCGAGCGCCCCATATTGGTTGTCTGCCTTTGATTGCTTGCTTGCTTAAAATATTTGCTTAAAATGATTGCGAAAAATGAGATTGTGAAATTCATGAATGATTTTGGTGCAGCATTTTTCAAAGGTTTATTAGTTCATGTAAACGCGTAAAAATGCCTTTTAGAATTCCAAAAATGAAAAATCTGCACACACAAAGCTAAACTAGTTATGGCGAAGGTAAAAAGCAATGGAAGGGCGATAGTGGTAGGAAGGGTTGCCAAAGAAGGAATCAATTGCTTCTCGGTAGACTAAATCACGCGGATTTTCTTTGAGAACATGGCCATCATAAACAAGAACGTGATTGAGGCTGAATTTTTGGTTCAGGGGAATAAGGAGGGTGATGAAATGATTGCTATTTCGCAAAAGCGTGAGTCCAGCAGCAGAGAAGACTGTGTCCCCAACGGTGAGTCGCCTAGGAAGCTCCTCCCATGCACGCCGTGCCTATTTATTTAAACGATTTTTTGTCAAACAAATAGCCAATAATACAAGCATCGTACCTCTGTGTTTGATGCATCATCGAGCCCTTGGTGGAATTCAACGGCCAGTATTAGAGGAGTGCGGCTGTTGACGTAGAGAGCAGCCTGGAGTAGTAATGATGAGAAAATGTTTAGAGCTTAGGCAAAGGCTAGCCTTGTTCATCTGAACCCGTTCAGTGCACTGCTCGCAGAAGTGGAAATCTGGCTTAGTCTCATCACACTGCCAGCGGAGTTGAGCATCGACCGGATTGAAGATTCGACTGCCAGTATTTGCCTTCAATGGGAGAAATGGTAAATGAAAGAAAGGATTAGAATAGGTTGAGGGTGACCTGGAGCATGAGGTCAATGTAGGGCTGAGGGCGGAGGCCGCAGTTCTGACACCAGAGCCACTTGATGAGATTGGCGCAGCCATTAGTGATGGCGGCAAAGACGTTGCGCTCGCTGTCCCAGAGATTGCACTGGCCCTGCACGAACGTCTTCCCCAGCAGCGCTGCCACCTCCAAGCGAAAGGCGTCGATTCCCTGCCAGAACTTGTCGCTGAGGCGGTTCATGTCCTGCAGGGCCTTGGCTAGGCTGCGGCGTCCATGGGCGTAGAGCCAGCGGGAGACTCGGCCCTTGTTCTCGATCTCGTCACGGAAGAGAAGGGCAAGGATGTTGTCTAAGGCGCAGGTGTTGATGATGTCGGGTCGGTTGGTGGACGGTCCAGGTCCGTCCAGGCCCCAGACGATGGGCAGGATGCCAGTTTCGGAGTGTCGCTGCGTGGCAGGGAAGCGGCCTTCCCAGCCCTTGGCTGCCAACCGGGGGAGCCGGGTCCGCGCTGGCTGCTGCTCGGGGAAGAAGGGTCGGGGAGAGGGGATGCTGGGCCCGTCCGATTCCTTGGGGTCATCGTGAGTCCGGGGCCCAAAGTTCTCCATGAACTCCGCGTACTCGTGGTGGCTCAGCGTCTGCTCGATCGCCGTCTCTGTCTCTGCTGGCTGGCTGGCTGCTGCCTGCTCTGGACTGGCGGTGAGCGGCTGCTCCGAGCTGGCGGCGGGTGGCTGCTCCGAGCTGGCTGCTGACTTTCGGCGTGGCGGAGTTTTGAAGATGCTTTCATCAGACGCTGGACGGCGGGCAGAAGGCTGTGAAGGCGCAGCAGTCCTCCTTCCTCTTCCTCCTCTTCTTCCCCTGCCTCCTTTGCCCGCCTCCGTCTCTTCTCTGTCGCGATGGCATGAAAGGGACCAATGCCAGTCTTCCCTGTCTGGATGAGATCCTGGAGGGCGTGGTTGAGACCTTTGAGCAGATTCTGGGCAAACTGCTGTGGGCGAAGGTGATTCTGACGGCGTCCGTGTATGAGGAGGGGGACTGGATGGCGCTTGGTGGCCACTCTTTTGATGACGGAGAAGCCGGCCTCCGCCCGGTTGTCGTAGAGCGGCGCCATCAGCCCGCTCACCTCCACTTCCTCTGTCGACCGCACATTCTCAGGGTCTTGTGCGTAGCGTAGGGGGTGGCGGTAGATGCAGGTGAGAAAGGGGGCGTGGTGGATGAAGCGCTGGCGAAGATAGGTGAGAAGGGCCTCGTTGTAGAGGTCGTTGGCAGGTTCATCGCTGGCTGGACTGAGGGCTCCGGCGCGGGCCTCGGCGACCCCGGCGTCGATGCGTGCAGAGAGGAAGTGGAAGAACTGGCTCCTCTCCCGCTGCGTCGGCGCCTCCCACACCTCTGCCTCTTCACTGCTCCACGCCTTCCGCACCGCTCCTCCTCCATCCTCCCACCAGCACCGATCCTCACTCTCCAACGCACTTGCTGCCTGCTCCTCTTCTCCGCTGATTCTCGCCAGCTTCTCGATCAGTTCCCCATCAGCCCCAGCCAGCTCCTACATTCACCATTCATCAAACAAACAAAAAATTAAAAAAAGGTGGATATTACTTGGAATTCATCGATGGCCTCTTGAACAGCTGGCGTGAGTAGGCTGGAGGAAAGGATGGAAGCAAGTCGGTTCAGGAGCCCTCCTAGCCGCTCAATAGTTTCAGCCATGATGAGTACACCAATCATCTCACTGCAAACAGCTTCAGTATGCTTAATCTACAATGATCCCAAATAACCGAAGACGGTGATTGATGCGTCGTTGTCCAACTGATCGTCCAATTTCCAGCGGAACCTGAAGTTTTTACCATGATCTTATTATTATAATCAAAAAACAAAGCAGCACCATTTTGAGGGTATGATATCCACAGCAGTGGATTCCCGTCACTGCTCGAATCTCCGCCGCGCTTTTCTGGCCTTGCAGGACCTATCAATGAGGTGGATTGAGCGAGTGATTGCAGGGACAAATAGTGCAAACAGCCCATGTGAAGTTGACATACTGCCAGGGCCTGCGGCCCGTGAATGCCCCACAGTGGGCGCGCAAAATGGCAGCGGAGTAGTCGCTCACAGCCACATCCAGGGTCACCACGTCTGCCGGCTTTCGAATACGCTTGCCCACCTCGTTGTAGAAAAGCTCCAGCATGTGCCTGTTTTCAGAAACAAAATTAAAAAAGAATAACAGTTTAAAAAATGAAACTTTATGCGGATAGTCTCTTGGGAGTTGCTAAGCCAGCAGAGAATTGGCCATTTCAAAGTAAGTGCTGGTTCATCCGGCACCTGAAGAAAGCAAAAGCAGCATGCCGTCATTAGGCTGCACATTTTCCTAAAAACCTCGAGGCAATGGATGTAGAAGTAGGTTTGACAGTCCGGCTCAGTTTTGGCTACGCAGGCCCCAGTGGCATCAGTGTAGCCAATCGCTCGCCCTCAATTCATTCAATGGGCTTTATGATCTGACTAAACAAATCATCAAATCAAAGTGCCTGTTCGCAGCGCTCTTGCAGCCAGATCCACTGCTTGGTTGTTGAAAAATGCTGCTCCGAACGGGAAAGCAAAGATTTCAGGAACAAAGCCTGCGATTTATATGATCATTTCCATTATCACCTGAATTAAACTTTAACCTTGCAATCGATTGCTGCCTTTCGAGGGTGCCTGTCCTGCTCGTTCCTCCGCTACCAGCTGATCGTGCCACACCTTTAGCTCCCAAATAGGATCCTTGTCCAGCTTCTGCTCTTCCACCAACTCTCGCACAATCTTCAAAAATTGCTCATGACTAATTTATGAATATCAATACAAAAGTATGTGGCTACATGACGAATTGCATTCGCAGTTGGAGCAGTGCTTAAGTTCCCTGTCTCTAAAGCACCCGACTCTGCAGCCTTTTCCGAAAGTTCTTGAGCTATTTCCTCAAGTTTGCCAAATGTAAACAAATTAAAAAATGGAGCGAATTACCTGCACTGTCTTATTTCCGCCTTGATTTGCGTCTGAAATGAGGGCCTTGAGGTCCTGCCTCTTCTGGCCAGTGACTCGAGACCGAAAAAAGGCCCCGTCTGGACCAGTACCATGCGACTTCAGCACACTCCCAGACTTAGTCACCTTCACTCGAACAGACTCCACCTTAACATTCTTTTTCCCATTCCTGTCCTCCCTATCCTCCTTTTCAACCCCCTCTGCTGGCCTTTTATTGACGCTTGCTGTGAGGACAACAGGGCAGGCTTGCGGTGGGGAGTCTTTTGTTGGCCGCCGGCACTTCACCGAGCACTTTGCGTAGTCCTTATCTCCGTCGTACGAAACGCTTCTACAGTTACACGTCTTCATTTCCAACCAGAAGGCAGATGAAAATGAAAAAGAGAACTTGAGTGCGAGAAAGGCGTTGGAGCGGTCTAGCTGGCAGTATGGATTCAGCTTCTCCAGCTCATCCAAGATTGCCGTACGCCAGAGACTAGAGCTGGCTCGCCGGTAGCCAAACTTCTTGGCCCTCTCTCCTCCCGCTACTTTGCATGACTCCTCTTCAAGACAGCAATCAATCACCAGCAGCCTTCAATCACTTACCCACCTAACCAATTGCTTTCCAGACTTCGAAGGGCACATCGATGTGGAAATCGTTGGAAATAAGGTCGGCTTCCTCACCTTCTGAGCCACTATTTCCTTCTACTTCATTGCCTTCCTCCATTCTTCTTGGAGGCTGACAATGCCTCATTCGTCTCTAACGCAGAATTCGGAGGCGCTTTACCGTACACCTGTTGGCCTTTGCGCTGTGAAAATTACGGCGCGTGGACAAAATATTTCACTTGTCCAAAACGTGATGGCTTCAACTGCTTTCTAATACTCTCCTATTATGCATAATAATTATCGACTCATTTGCTTATTAGTTTGCTTGCATTCCTTTTTTTGACAAAAAAGCAACTAAATTTGGCAATAAACGGAAACCTGTTTTTTGAAGCTACAAGTAACATTTTCTGCTTTCTTATGACTCAAAGAAATAAAAAATTACAGTTTCCTTTGCGAATGCAAAGTCTCCGTTTTTTGACAATAATAACACCGATATTGGCAATAAAAGGAAAATCATTTTTTTGGACGGAAACTTGTTGATAACATCATCTCTCATATCATTTGTTACAAATATGATAGTTTCCTTTCTCAATTTTAAGTTTCCTTTCTTTGCCACTACCCGGTGACTTTGCCGAGTTCGACAGCAGCAGCAGCATCCGCTCCCGCTTCAACCCCAACATTGCTACCTCCGCGCCGCAGCCGAGGAATTCTATCGCGCTCGCCAATCTTTGAGGCTGCCCCAGAAGTATTGAGGTGGGCTATGCCTGGAGCTATTGAGGTGGCCTATGCCCTAGGGCTGGTCCGCGGATCGCCGCAACCGCGACACGCTCAGCCAGTTTATCCTACAGGGCAGGCACAGGAGATTGGGGCACTGGCGCGCTTGCAGAAGAAATCGTTGCCGTGCACTCACGGTGTGGGGAGGATGGAGTAGGAAGGGTGGCTGAAGGTTTGAGCGATTTCAGTCCGGCAAGAATGAGGAGGCGGAAGAGGGTTCCGATGGGCGACTTTGAGTGCGCCACATCAAGGGTGCATTGGATTAGCCTTGTCATTGCATGAAGACATGAAGACGATGTAAGGCTGGCTGCAGGATTGCTCTTGGTCATTCTCGCGAGCGCCGGCATTGGCTTCATTCATACTGGCAGTTTTTTGACCGCTGTTGGTTCCATCAACAAAAGCGCCACAATATTAACTGCACACCCTATCCTTACACTCGACCGGCAACGAGTTATGCCACCATCATCATCGTGTGTCCCGACTCCCCGAATGACCAATATCTAAGTTAACTAAAATTTTGCAATTGATCAGCTTTGGTGGTATCTTGAAGCCTTTTCGAATTTGTCAAGCTTTCATGTTCCATTGAACTAATGAATATAATGTCAGAAGCTTTATGACTGAAAAAATGTCTACTCTTCTCGTCCTTTAAAGTTTTTAATGACATGTTTTTTGCGTTTTCGTGCAATTTGGGTGTATCTCAAAACATTTCGGCTAAATTTATGAACCTTATATTGTTCCTGCTAAAAAACAAATGAATACTAAGGTGG
>JASANA010001632.1:0-34473 GCA_030248095.1 Ptycholaimellus sp. GST1_10 | reverse complement strand
AAAGTAATGTTTCAAATGCTCGGAAACCGGTTTCACTTCTCCAGATCATCCTAAAATATCATTACCTTTCAGGGAAAAAAAAGTTTGTCAAAATCCGTTGAGAATTGAGCATTTTACAGCATACCTAAATTTTCAACCTTTCTACCCAAAAAAGTAATGTTTCAAATGCTCGGAAACCGGTTCACCCATCCAGATCTTCCTAAAATATTCATTACCTTTCAGGAAAAAAAAAAGTTTGTCAAAATCCGTTGAGAATTGAGCATTTTACAGCATACCAAAATATTAAACAATTCAAACCAGAAAAGTAATGTTTCAATTGCTCGGAAACCGGTTCCACCCATCCAGATCTTCCTAAAATATTATTAGCTTTCAGGAAAAATTAGGTTTGTCAAAATCCGTTGAGAATTGAGCATTTTACAGCATACCCAAATTTTCAGCATTTCTACCCAAAATAGTAATGTTTCAAATGCCTGGAAACCGGTTCCACCCATCCAGATCTTCCTAAAATATTATTACCTTTCAGGAAAAAAAAAGTTTGTCCAAATCCGTTGAGAATTGAGCATTTTACAGCATGCCCAAATTTGCAACCTTTCTGCCCAAAAAAAAGTAAATGTTTCAAATGCTCGGAAACCGGTTCCACCCCTCCAGATCTTCCTAAAATTGCACTACCTTTCAGGAAAAAAAAAAAGTTTGTCAAGATCCATTGAGAATTTGCCCGGGGCCAGCATTTCCAGATATATATATATATATATATAACATATCAGGACAAAAGTTTAGTAACCTCTATAGACCGCGGAGCGGCCCTTCGGGCCGCTCCGCGGTCAAAAAAACTGAAATTTCATCATGCTCAAGAAATCCGACTTGATGTTCAAGCTAGTTTGATGGCAAATATCCAAAAAGACTGCAAAAAAACCTCAGAATTTTAAATTCACAAATTTAGTAACAAAATTAGAAGAAATTAGGACACCAGTGTAAAGCTTGCTTCAGCTATATGACCGGAACCCGAGGGATAGTCATTGTCAGTTAGCTTGAGATCGATCTTTAACTGCAAAAACCGAGCAAACATTAGAAAAAACACCGGTACATGGCGTACCGGCAAGCGAGCTATTTTCTTGTATGCTCGGCTGGGAAAATTGAACATCCACGAAAAAGGGGTAGCATAATCATTAATGTCCTTCGCCCTGCAGTGATTAGAGATACATTTGATTAGAGATCCTTATTACTTTCTTTTTCCTACATTTTCATATTATCCACTGTAGATCTAGTTTTTCAATGGGCGAAAATATTTCAGCCATTCTCAGGCAAACCATGAATAGCAAGAAATTTTACGATCCAACAGAATCCAATCCAACTAGAATCTTAGGGTATCTAACGTTTTCCGCTAAAGGGTCACAAAAAATGTTATGATTTAAAGTTGAGCCTGCGAAATCAAACAATAAAATGCCGCCAAACCGAAATACTTGTAGGTGTTGCATATTGTCACATAGATGAGACTTTGTAGCAGCATCAAGATTTGTTTTAGGATACAGCCGATTGGTGGTCCCGAGCAAGCCAGTGCAATTAGTATATTTTGACCTTTTAATAAATTAAATGTATTGCTAAAACTTAGCTTCTAATTTGCCGTTGCTCCGTTAACCAATTTGTAATAATAAAATAATAATAACAATAATACCAGCGATTTCAAGCAATAGAGTCAATTATATTAAAGGTGATTGTGTTTTATTTTAATTGATGTATCCATTCAGTTTACATATGCGCAGTTACCAACCAATTATGCGCCAAATGCAGTGATTTCTTAATTTTCAACATTAATATACGGGAGGGGGGGGGGGGGGGGTAGAAAGTCTTCGTAGTAAAAGGTTCCATTAATTACTGGCCAACCGTTGGGTCAAAATTGATGAAATTTGGTCAGAAAATGGCTCTTACCCTCTAGTTTACTGCGCTAAATTCCCGTTACAAAATATTGATCGGTGCTTAATTGGCAAACAATTAACTGAAGGGACCCAAAAATCAGGTTTGAAATTTAAAGTTTTTTTTCAAAAAATGTATTAGTTTCTTACATTTGGCTTTTTCACATCAGAAAATACACGCAAATTGGTCAGCATCTAGCCACTACAATAATTAAAGCTGTACTAAATTTATTTTGCTAAAACTAAATAATTTCAACTAGTCTTTCTGATTTTCTTTGTGACATTGGATTCTGTGATGCAGCTGGAGAACTCCAGGCAAGCTGGCTCTGCAGAGTTCATTAGCCACCATTGCTAGCCACTAAACGTCAAACCCACAGGTTATACGACTTCATTTTAATTTTAAATGGTATGTTAGTCAACTGCTAGCAAAAATGAAAAATGCAGGCAATTTCTATGTTAAATTGGTTCGTTAGAAGAAAATCAGGTTTATATGAAAAATAAACTTTAAATTGCTTTAACTTTTGGGTCCCTACAATTAATTGTCTGCCATTTAAGCACCAATTAATATTTTGTAAGCGGAATTTAGCACAGTAAACTAGAGGGTTAGAGCCAACTTCTGACCAATTTTCGTCAATTTTGACCCAACGGTTGGCCAGTAATTAATGGAACATTTTACTACGAAGACTTCCTACCCCCCCCCCCCCGGCAGATGAAGGGTAACAAACGAAGATTGATCATTGAAGTTTTTAATCGAGCTGTGGCCGAACAACATCCGCCTCCCATAAAGTGCAGGCTCATCGCTCATGCTACAATATTGCATGATAAGAATGCATTCTATGTTGTATTTGTGGAAGATGAGCACGATTTTTCTATTTTCTGTTATGTTCTTCATGGCTAGTTTCACCTTTAATAAAGGACAGTACAGGGTTTTTCGTGAAAAATGGTGAAACTATACTTTGTCAGCATCTTCCTTTCGAAATTTTCCAAATTCTCTTACATGAAAGATGTTTTACTTCAAGCAAAAGCATTGGCATTAATGATAGCGCAAAGTGAGATTCTTTTACACTTTAGATTCTATTTTGCGCCTATTTATACCTGCGTCTATTTTTGCTATAACCAGACTCAATATGTCCTAAACCTTTTACTTTGAAATTGCGCAAAGAAACCAAGGTTTCGGCCTCTCATCGAAATGTTCAAAAAATTTCACCCAAATTAAGATAAAGTTCTGCTCAAAAGTTTCGATAGTATGATATCTGACTGGAACCGTAGCTTCTTTTTTGCTCCAGCGACAAGTTTAAGCCATGAAGCCTCATTGGCTAGCGAAAAAAGTGCTTCTAATGAAAAATTACAAAGTAGGGCAGAAATAGGTCAACAGAAAAGGCATTAAAGAACCCATGAACGCTCATGTCCAGCTCCAAGTCGCAGCCGTGGTGCGAAGCCACGTCACAAGGATCGCTCCTCTTGAAACCAAAGCGAACCTCCTCCACCACTATGCGCAAACTTCGGATACAGTTTCTATCGCAGTGGAAGGACGCCCAACGATACCATTCCTGCCAATGCTCTTCATATCTGAAATAATGGGAAGCAGAGATTAAAGCTTCCTGTTTAAGGTTTGAAGGGGAAACTTAATTTTCTCCATGTGTGATTGTTTTACGCAAGGCACAAAAACTTACTTCTGTATTGTCATAGCTTATGTCTGGATCAGATCGGAGGAAGCTCCAGCAGCATGTAAAATAGAAAAAGTACTGTACGACTTTGCTCATTCTTTGTTTATTGACACTAGCTTCCACAGAAATGCGCTTGTAATAGTTCGGTTAATTTTATTCTAAACTAGCTGCTTTTAAGACCGTGGGAAAATACTTATTTTTGCTCGTAAACTTCTAGCATCAGATTAAGCAGGCTAGTTTGACGTGAACTAAACAGGACTGCGAGACTAGAAACATGGAATAATTGGGCTGTAACCTCTACAAAACCGACTGGAGAAACTACTGATTTTAATAAAACTGAATTCACCAAAAATTCAATCAATTGTTTTTGAATTTCATGCAAAGGGAGCTTTTAATATTTTAACAGGCGTTTTAGAGGGAGTTCGGCAATAACTACATATTCACTTTAACACGGATATTCGTTCGTTAAATGGCGCACCAAAAACAAACCAGCAAGGTTTTGCAGTTGGAATATCCAGTTGGACATTTTGACCTTACCCTGCATTTCTTACCAAACTTTGCAAATAATGAGACGTCTAGTGTATTTTGCCTTTGTAAATTTCGAAAAGATGGGGTTTAATTAGCATCAGTTTCATTGATTAAGCTTACATAACGCCAATTGAGCAGTGTATAAAGCATGTCACAACTTTTCCAATGCTCAAGGCTCACGACAACAATAGTCAGGCGGTAAAGGTCAAAACGAAGTTCCTGAATACGAATCCTAGGAACAGAACTTGGATTTCTTGGAACAGCTCAAACTATGATCGTTGAGCGAAAGCTGCAATATCTTAGTTGTTTTTTTTTAGCAATTTATAATCAGGATAAAAAGTACAGCTTCAATGCAGCCCTGGAAGACGCCGATTCTCTGCAGATTAGCTGGCAGCGTCCAGTTATTAGGCGATCCGGCTAAAAATTTCATTCTCATTTAAAAGCCAACACCTTTTGGTCAAATAAAATACCAAGATCAAATGTCCAAGATCTGGTTAGAATGTAATGCCAATATTGCCAGTCAACTTTGACTAACCCAGAAACAGAGGACTCAGCGGCGGGAACCTGCCGAAAGCAGCCAGACCCTCTACCCAGTCTGTAAAAAATTGTTCGGGCTCCTTTTGGCATGGCTAACTAAGTCTGACTGGAGACCTTGGCCTGATATCTTCAGCAAGGTGGCAGTGCCCGTTCTCCACGCCTCCACCAGGCTCCACTCCCCCTCTTTCACGCTCCCCGCCGACCTCAAATCAACTATCTTCCCCTCCCTTACTTTCTTCCAGACCAAATATTTGGAGGCATAAAGCAAACTTATGAGCTCGGAAATGACGATAGAAATGGACCTAAGCAGAGTAGGCCCAGCCCCCTGGTCCAACTGGAAGACCAGTCGGCCGTCCTGCAGGAAGAGGGCCGCATAGGCGCTTCGCTCTCCGGCCAGAAGAAGCAGGCCGTTGCTGGAGTGCGGCAGGACTCGCAGACGGAGGTACAGCGAGGATGGCAGCCACTGCCACTGGCAAACAGGGCAGTCTTTGCGTCAGCTATTGTTTGAGGCAATAGATGGCTACGGAGGGAGGGTTGAGGCGGGTGAAGTGAGCTTTTGGAGCTGGGCTGCTGGTTGGGTAGGAAGGGGCAGATGCGTCACTGCATGTGTCTGAAAAATGACATAAGAGGCTAAGTTGGAGGATAAAAAAGATCGAAAATAGGAAAATTGCAAAAAGAGTAATCGAACTAATGTTGTCCTTGTGCAGTGAAGCGTCCAGCCAATCCTGGGTGTCCAGAAGGACCTCGCCGTTGATGGAGAAGTAGCGAAGACAGCCGGTGAAGAACGTTCTGGCTGCGGATCGCCTTCAAAGCATTGCTTGCGTTTCTTCCTGCGCTTTTGAAATCAAGACAAGGCCAACCCCAGAGCCTTCTCTTTGACCGCCTCTGGTACACCGCCAAGGTAAATGGCATCAGCCATGGAGATCCCCTTGTAGTTCTACAAACGATTCAAGCTGCATTAAGGGTCAATCATGGCTGTCTTAAGGCATAAATAGTTGAGGCATGCCTCCAAACAATCATTTTACGCCTACAAACTCGATGGACTGGAGTGGCTGTATAATGAGGAAGCTGGGAAAGAGGAGAACTAAAAGCGGCGTTCGATCATCCAGCCCTCTCTGGCCATCCAGGGCGAGGCTGAGTGTGGAGCAGAAGCGGCGCTGGAGACTCAGTCGATGCCAAGCATCGTCCTCCACTGCCGCCAACTCTGTCAGAACCTCCTCCACCATGCCCTCCCCACAGTCCAGCCTTCAAGAGCATCCTGCTTATTTTAAACCCTTCCCCTTTCGACCTTTCTTTGCACCATTCTGGCAAGGTCTTCCTCAAAACCATCAGAAGAGATGTTTTGGGTTGAGAAGTTAGTTTCGCAGAAACTTTCAGAAGCTTTCTAGGTGAAGCAATGCGTAAATACTTGAAAGTAAGGACCTCAGAATAAGACTGGCGTTGAGTAGAGTGAGTGAGATGAAATCGCGTCCGTAGCGCTGTCCAGCGTAGAGGAGGAGTTGAGGCTGGCTTTGGAGTGGAGCGCGAAACTCCAGCGTGAGGTTTGTGTCCAGGTAGGCAGAGGCAGGCACTGGGAATGCCGCGAATCCATTGCCTTCGAGTTTCTGGCTTTTTGTTTCAGGGTTTTAAAATTTGGCCAATAATTGCCCTACCTGAGAAATGCAGGGAAAGATCGGAGGTGTCTCGAACGGCATGGTTGTTTTCTGCGGAGCTTGAAGACACTTTTGCAGGAAGCTTTCTTCTCGGCAATTGCTTGATGTGAGATTCCAATCCTCAAATCTTCGTCAATTTATTTTTGACCGCGGAGCAGCCCGAAGGGCCGCTCCGCGGTCTATAGAGGTTACTAAACTTTTGTCCTGATACGTATATATATATATATATATATGTATCTGGAAATGCTGTCCACGGGCGAATTCTCAACGGATTTGGACAAACTTTTTTTTTCCTGAAAGGTAATGCTATTTTAGGAAGATCTGGAGGGGTAGACCCGGAATTCGAACTTTTGAAACATTACTTTTTTGGGTAGAAAGGTTGAAAATTTGGGTATGCTGTAAAAGGCTCAATTCTCAACGGATTTTGACAAACTTTTTTTTTCCTGAAAGGTAATAAAATTTTAGGAATATCTGGAGGGGTGGAACCGGTTTCCGAGCATTTGAAACATTACTTTTTTGGGTAGAAAGGTCGAAAATCTGGGTATGCTGTAAAAGGCTCAATTCTCAACGGATTTTGACAAACTTTTTTTTCCTGAAAGGTAATAAAATTTTAGGAAGATCTGGAGGGGTGGAACCGGTTTCCGAGCATTTGAAACATTACTTTTTTGGGTAGAAAGGTTGAAAATTTGGGTATGCTGTAAAAGGCTCAATTCTCAACGGATTTTGACAAACTTTTTTTTTCCTGAAAGGTAATAAAATTTTAGGAAGATCTGGAGGGGTGGAACCGGTTTCCGAGCATTTGAAACATTACTTTTTTGGGTAGAAAGGTCGAAAATTTGGGTATGCTGTAAAAGGCTCAATTCTCAACGGATTTTGACAAACTTTTTTTTTCCTGAAAGGTAATAAAATTTTAGGAAGATCTGGAGGGGTGGAACCGGTTTCCGAGCATTTGAAACATTACTTTTTTGGGTAGAAAGGTTGAAAATTTGGGTATGCTGTAAAAGGCTCAATTCTCAACGGATTTTGACAAACTTTTTTTTTCCTGAAAGGTAATAAAATTTTAGGAAGATCTCGAGGGGTGGAACCGGTTTCCGAGCATTTGAAACATTACTTTTTTGGGTAGAAAGGTCGAAAATTTGGGTATGCTCTAAAAGGCTCAATTCTCAACGGATTTTGACAAAATTTTTTTTTCCTGAAAGGTAATAAAATTTTAGGAAGATCTCGAGGGGTGGAACAAGTCCCAGCGCATTTGAAACATTACTTTTTTGGGTAGAAAGGTTCAAAAATGGGGTATGTTGAGAGCTCCGCGGTCACCTATTGCGCTCTGCGCCATATACTTGTTTGTAATTTTTGATAGATATCTTATTCGAAGATTATTCTAATGCTTGTTTTGGCGCCCTCTCCTGCTTGTGAATAGCCGGAAGGGGGAGGGGTAAGGAAAGGAGGGGTGGGGATGAAATATTGCGAGGCGCTCGGGTGAGGCTCAATTAAGGGGATGAAGCCTTATTCAGGCGAATCAGTCTTGCGGGGTTCATTTGCCCTCACCACATCATTAGGCCCCTCCCCCATCACGAATGCCCTTCGGCATTATGTTTGTTGACCCCTCTTTCCTTTGATTCAGGCTTCGAAATAGACGAAGATATGACTATAACCTTTCTTGGAAGCTGACTGGAAAATTGAAACCAACAAGACCATTTTAACGAAAACTTGAGTTGGAATTGAGCCACAAATTTGGGAAATTAATTCAAGAGTTAGATTTTACTCTTTGACCAGAAAAAAAGCACCCCGACAGCTGATGCCATCTGGCAGTAGTCTGAAATGAGGGCGGCAGCTACACGAGTAGGTCCCATCGCCTAGATCCAGGCACGTCTGCTCGCACTGCCCAGGCACGCACTCTCCTGCAACTTCGCTTTTTCATTCCTCATTCCTCAATCCTCATTTTGTTTTTTCATGCGTAGTTGCTTTTGAACTGTGTGGGAGTGGGTTGCAGTTGAGGGATTGCCAGAGTGACTCATAGTGGAGGAGAGTGGAAAGGGTTGGGAGCAGACGGTCGTAAATCCGGTGCACTCCGGGAGCTGTGTGGGAAGCCCTGGAGTGGAAGTAATGACACTATCCTGGGCCCCACCTACACAGACACAACAGCCGTAGCAGCTAGCAGCTTTCTATACAGCTTACAATCCTAGCCTCTGCAATTGCATGACGCCTGTTGTGGCTTGATGGAGGGAAAATTGGCTTGCGACATTTCGTGCGCTTTTGGTGAGCGTGTTGAGAATCGCTTAGTTTGCCAGCGAAAGACAAAAAGCCTGATAAGGAATTCATGAAGTTTCTCCTACTACCGCCATAAGTCAACCAACCTCGATTATCACACTTCTAAATGAGTTTTATCAACGATTCCCCAAAGTTCTGAGCTCACAGAACCCTCCAAACCTAATTTTGTCCTAGAAATGGATTACCCCACTTCCCCTCAATTTTTTTGCCAACAAAAAGCCACATGTGGCTCTTTGCACCTCAAGAGGCCTTGGAGTGTCAGGAAAGCGGCGGGGCGGAAATCGGAGAAAGCCCTCCAAAGCCTTATCAAGCGAGAGGCAGAGCCCCTCCGTAGCCGACTCCCATTCATCAACAGGGCCTGGGCGGGCCTGAGATTGCGCTTTGTCCCCTTTTGTCCAACTCCAATCTCTCTGCTCCAGAGCACTGGACTTCCCAGATCCCTCTACCCTCTTTTCTGCCATGCCTACTATCAGATGTCAGAGGGGGTGCGGTGCGCTGGTGCAAGCCTCGATTGCGCTTGCCAAGGCTCCAGTCTCAAGTGCTCCTTGAGTGCTTCCCCCCTCCGCCTTCGCCTCCTACTGGAGCTCCGGGGGAGGCTCATTTGAAGCCCGCAAACTAGGTGATGATATTGGAGAGGGGCCTAGGGGGGAGCGGAAATTGGTCCCATGCGAGACTGCGAGAGCCTCTCCCTCCTTGTATCATTACGACAAGGAGGCAAATGAAGGAGTGGCCAAGAGCCCCGCAGCTCATTTCAACTGGACAAGGCCTAACGAGCTTGTGTGGCCAGGCAAGCCACTTCCCACTCTCTCCAGCAGGCCGAAGCCAATCATCCTCTGCCCCTTAGTTCCCCCCCAGCCCACTGTCCCCTTGACTGACACTTCTGGGGCCCCGAGCTGGCTTTCACAAGAGCAAATGCAGGTCTCCTAGCCCAAATAAATGCGATATGGTCTAGACAGCCTCTTATGGTGCCAGGGTGAAGGAGGACAAAAAGGTGCTGACCTTGAAACACGAGCTGGCTGGCACCGGCGGTGACGATGCAGATGAGGATGAGCATAGCTCTCAGGCCGTCGGAACAGGCGGGCATCTGAGGCGAGCTGCAAAAAGGCCGCCTGCCCGTCAATGCCCCGCCAATTTTCGCGCCTCCCCTCAATGCCCGGCCTTCCTCGATTCCCATTTCGCCTCCACCTCCTTCCAGAATGCAGGAAGGATTCCCGGCCCTATGAGCTAGTGGTCCAAGGGGCTTGCATATCCGATGAGAGGACGAGCTTTTGAAACCTAGGCCCTGAAAGATGGGACAGAAACAGCCTACAGAGCTCATAATGGAAAAAGGAGCCTGGCAATTAGTGCAATGAAGGGCAGAGCCGGGAGAGAAGGGCTAGGTCAAAGGCGGCTCTCCCCTCAACGGCTTTGTTAAGCTTGTTTCTGACAAGTAAGGCGGGGAGAGAGGGAGTGGGAGGGGCTTGCGAGGGGAGGAGGGGGGGAGGATGAGGGGGAAAGGGGATGCGGGTTGTACTAGGAGGGAAGCCTACACGCGCGAAGGCTGATCGATTCCCGCAGCCCCGGGCCCCCACAGAGCCCATTCCACTCGCCCCTACCTGTCCCCCTGGTGTACAAGAAGCTCCACCCGCCACCAGCAGCCATGTCATATGTCAACAGGCCTCCCGCCCTTTACCCGCTCTAATGGAAGCGGGAATTCGCTTTCTGAGGTCGCCCGGCCAGAGCTACTGTTGATGCCATGGTGCTGGGTTGCGGAGGGCTTTTATCTTCTTCTTTTGCGTTTTTCTTGGCGTTTGGCTATCGCTTCGGGTTAAGAATTGGTAAAAAGCATAGACATATACAAATTTAGTGAGCCAAGAATTCGCTAGACCAAAGTTACACTAAACATGAAAAGAGTAAACAAAAATATGGAATGGGACGCACCTCAACAAGTTCACTGCCATCCCTGTCATTTGCGAAGCATAACAAAGAAAATTGACAAAAACATGGTTGAATGAAATGAAGAAGGAAGGCTGCTATTCCAGATCCGCCTCTTCTAGGATGTCCACGTCGAAGATCGGAAGTGGACCCAGGCTGGACTCCAGCGTCACCTCCGACCCCGACTGGGGCCCTGAGCCTGAGCCCGTAGCATCCTCCCCTCCCAGGCTCCTGCCCTCAAAATCTCACAAAACTCTTCTTCAGTCCTGAAGTCCTCGCTCTTCTACTTCACAGACCCATCAAACTCAGCCCCAAACGATGGCTCAAAGTTCAAATGGGCCCTAAAGTCCCGCTCCTAAAAGCAGCCTCAAGTGGCGTACAGGGTGAACAGGCGGCGGAAGCGAAGATGCGGCCTTGCTGCTCAAACGCGCCTCCGCGGTCTGTGATTGCGTTTGGGCCTCTTTCAGCTGGCCAGAGAAAGCCTTCAAGGGCGCAAAACGGTGCATAGTTGGAGGAAGTGGGCCTCCAGGAGTGCCAGAGCTTGATGCACAGCTTCGCTGCTGCTCTGCTCTCGAGATCGAGCCACGGCTAATGCCTGGAGCAGATATTCTAGGTTTTGAGAGTTCGAGCTGAGAAGACGACAAGGTATTCTCGGCTATTGCCAAGATGCGCGGCCTTTGTTCCAAGTAAGCAACGTTACTAATCTCAACTCATATGAATGAAAGACAAAAATGCTACAGCATGAGCAGCTTATGAATTGTCAATCATCAAAAAGAACTAGACTAGGTGTCAAAAAATCGAGACAAATTTTGATTTAAATTAAAAAACCATTTTGAGTTAAAATTTTAACAGCTTCATTTACAAAATCCACTAATTGACCATTCATAAGCAGGCGGCAATTTTGGCATGAAGAGGACAAAAATTAGTGAAATACAAAATAAAAAAAATATGTTAATTGTAATTTAACACATTGAAGTTAAATGAGGAATGGTTTTCTGGATTTTTGGGCATGATGAAAAAATTTTAAATTGACTAAATGAAGCGTAACCAAATAAAACAAGTAAAAATGAAATTTAATCGAAATTAGCTAAGGTAAAATTAAATTTTGCTGACATTCGCAGTATAATTAATTTTTTATTATTTTTTAATCTTAATAATTTTTCAATTTTGTATATGTTTTTATTCTGTAAGATGCTTAAAAATAATTTAGTAAAGTTCAGAATTAACTGATCAAAAATGACAATACAAAAAAATACAAAAATACAATACAGACAATACAAAAACTAGAATAATCTAGGTGACAGGGTTCTGCCATAAATTGCCGCCTGCTTATGAATGATCAATTAGTGGATTTTGTAAATGAACCTGTTAAAATTTTAACTCAAAATGGTTTTTAATTTAAATCAAAATTTGTCTCGATTTTTTGACACCTAGTCTAGTTCTTTTTGATGATTGACAATTCATAAGCTGCTCATGCTGTAGCATTTTTGTCTTTCATTCATATGAGTTGAGATTAGTAACGTTGCTTACTTGGAACAAAGGCCGCGCATCTTGGCAATAGCCGAGAATACCTTGTCGTCTTCTCAGCTCGAACTCTCAAAACCTAGAATATCTGCTCCAGGCATTAGCCGTGGCTCGATCTCGAGAGCAGAGCAGCAGCGAAGCTGTGCATCAAGCTCTGGCACTCCTGGAGGCCCACTTCCTCCAACTATGCACCGTTTTGCGCCCTTGAAGGCTTTCTCTGGCCAGCTGAAAGAGGCCCAAACGCAAATTACAGACCGCGGAGGCGCGTTTGAGCAGCAAGGCCGCATCTTCGCTTCCGCCGCCTGTTCACCCTGTACGCCACTTGAGGCTGCTTTTAGGAGCGGACTTTAGGGCCCATTTGAACTTTGAGCCATCGTTTGGGGCTGAGTTTGATGGGTCTGTGAAGTAGAAGAGCGAGGACTTCAGGACTGAAGAAGAGTTTTGTGAGATTTTGAGGGCAGGAGCCTGGGAGGGGAGGATGCTACGGGCTCAGGCTCAGGGCCCCAGTCGGGGTCGGAGGTGACGCTGGAGTCCAGCCTGGGTCCACTTCCGATCTTCGACGTGGACATCCTAGAAGAGGCGGATCTGGAATAGCAGCCTTCCTTCTTCATTTCATTCAACCATGTTTTTGTCAATTTTCTTTGTTATGCTTCGCAAATGACAGGGATGGCAGTGAACTTGTTGAGTGCGTCCATTCATATTTTTGTTTACTCTTTTCATGTTTAGTGTAACTTTGGTCTAGCGAATTCTTGGCTCACTAAATTTGTATATGTCTATGCTTTTTACCAATTCTTAACCCGAAGCGATAGCCAAACGCCAAGAAAAACGCAAAAAAAGAAGATAAAAGCCCTCCGCAACCCAGCACCATGGCATCAACAGTAGCTCTGGCCGGGCGACCTCAGAAAGCGAATCCGCTTCCATTAGAGCGGGTAAAGGGCGGGAGGCCTGTGATTACATGGCTGCTGGTGGCGGGTGGAGCTTCTTGTACACCAGGGGGACAGGTAGGGGCGAGTGGAATGGGCTTGTGGGGGCCCGGGGCTGCGGGAATCGATCAGCCTTCGCGCGTGTAGGCTTCCCCTCCTAGTCAACCCGCATCCCCTTTCCCCCTCATCCTCCCCCCTCCTCCCCTCGCAAGCCCCTCCCACTCCCTCTCTCCCGCCTTACTTGTCAGAACAAGCTTAACAAAGCCGTTGAGGGAGAGCCGCCTGACCTAGCCCTTCTCTCCCGGCTCTGCCCTTCATTCACTAATTCCAGGCTCCTTTTTCCATTATAGCTCTGTAGGCTGTTTCTGTCCCATCTTTCGGGCCTAGGTTTCAAAGCTCGCCTCTCATCGATATGCAAGCCCCTGGACCACTAGCTCATAGGGCCGGGAATCCTTCCTGCATTCTGGAAGGAGGTGGAGGCGAAATGGGAATGAGGAAGGCCGGGCATTGAGGGGAGGCGCGAAAATGGCGGGGCATTGACGGGCAGGCGGCCTTTTCCAGCTCGCCTCAGATGCCCGCCCTGTTCGACGGCCTGAGAGCTATGCTCATCCTCATCTGCATCGTCACCGCCGGTGCCACCAGCCGTTCAAGGTCAGCACCTTTTGTCCTCCTTCACCCTGGCACCATAAGAGGCTGTCTAGACCATATCGCATTTTTTGGGCTAGAGACCTGCATTTGCTCTTGTGAAACCAGCTGGGGCCCCAGAAGTGTCAGTCAAGGGGACAGTGGGCTGGGGGGGAACTAAGGGGCAGAGGATGATTGGCTTCGGCCTGCTGGAGAGAGTGGGAAGTGGCTTGCCTGGCCACACAAGCTCGTTAGGCCTTGTCCAGTTGAGAGCTGCGGGCTCTTGGCCACTCCTTCATTTGCCTCCTTGTCGTAATGATACAAGGAGGGAGAGGCTCTCGCAGTCTCGCATGGGACCAATTTCCGCTCCCCCCTAGGCCCCTCTCCAATATCATCACCTAGTTTCGGGCTTCAAATGAGCCCCCCCGGAGCTCCAGTAGGAGGCGAAGGCGGAGGGGGAAGCACAGGAGCACTTGAGACTGGAGCCTTGGCAAGCGCAATCGAGGCTTGCACCAGCGCACCGCCCCCCTCTGACATCTGATAGTAGGCATGGCAAAAAGAGGGTAGAGGGATCTGAAGTCCAGTGCTCTGGAGCAGAGAGATTGGAGTTGGACAAAGGGGACAAAGCGCATCTCAGGCCGCCAGGCCCTGTTGATGAATGGGAGTCGGCTACGGAGGGGCTCTGCCTCTCGCTTGATAAGGCTTTGAGGGCTTTCTCCGATTTCCGCCCCGCCCTTCCTACACTCCAAGGCCTCTTGAGGTGCAAAGAGCCACATGTGGCTTTTTTTGGCAAAAAATTGAGGGGAAGTGGGGTAATCCATTCTAGGACAAAATTAGGTTTGGAGGGTTCTGTGAGCTCAGAACTTTGGGGAATCGTTGATAAAACTCATTTAGAAGTGTGATAATCGAGGTTGGTTGACTTATGGCGGTAGTAGGAGAAACTTCATGAATTCCTTATCAGGCTTTTTGTCTTTCGCTGGCAAACTAAGCGATTCTCAACACGCTCACCAAAAGCGCACGAAATGTCGCAAGCCAATTTTCCCTCCATCAAGCCACAACAGGCGTCATGCAATTGCAGAGGCTAGGATTGTAAGCTGTATAGAAAGCTGCTAGCTGCTACGGCTGTTGTGTCTGTGTAGGTGGGGCCCAGGATAGTGTCATTACTTCCACTCCAGGGCTTCCCACACAGCTCCCGGAGTGCACCGGATTTACGACCGTCTGCTCCCAACCCTTTCCACTCTCCTCCACTATGAGTCACTCTGGCAATCCCTCAACTGCAACCCACTCCCACACAGTTCAAAAGCAACTACGCATGAAAAAACAAAATGAGGATTGAGGAATGAGGAATGAAAAAGCGAAGTTGCAGGAGAGTGCGTGCCTGGGCAGTGCGAGCAGACGTGCCTGGATCTAGGCGATGGGACCTACTCGTGTAGCTGCCGCCCTCATTTCAGACTACTGCCAGATGGCATCAGCTGTCGGGGTGCTTTTTTCTGGTCAAAGAGTAAAATCTAACTCTTGAATTAATTTCCCAAATTTGTGGCTCAATTCCAACTCAAGTTTTCGTTAAAATGGTCTTGTTGGTTTCAATTTTCCAGTCAGCTTCCAAGAAAGGTTATAGTCATATCTTCGTCTATTTCGAAGCCTGAATCAAAGGAAAGAGGGGTCAACAAACATAATGCCGAAGGGCATTCGTGATGGGGGAGGGGCCTAATGATGTGGTGAGGGCAAATGAACCCCGCAAGACTGATTCGCCTGAATAAGGCTTCATCCCCTTAATTGAGCCTCACCCGAGCGCCTCGCAATATTTCATCCCCACCCCTCCTTTCCTTACCCCTCCCCCTTCCGGCTATTCACAAGCAGGAGAGGGCGCCAAAACAAGCATTAGAATAATCTTCGAATAAGATATCTATCAAAAATTACAAACAAGTATATGGCGCATAGCGCAATAGGTGACCGCGGAGCTCTCAACATACCCATTTTTTTAACATTTCTACCCAAAAAAGTAATGTTTCAAATGCGCTGGTACTTGTTCCACCCCTCGAGATCTTCCTTAAATTTTATTACCTTTCAGGAAAAAAAAATTTTGTCAAAATCCGTTGAGAATTGAGCCTTTTAGAGCATACCCAAATTTTCGACCTTTCTACCCAAAAAAAAGTAATGTTTCAAATGCTCGGAAACCGGTTCCACCCCTCGAGATCTTCCTAAAATTTTATTACCTTTCAGGAAAAAAAAAAGTTTGTCAAAATCCGTTGAGAATTGAGCCTTTTACAGCATACCCAAATTTTCAACCTTTCTACCCAAAAAAGTAATGTTTCAAATGCTCGGAAACCGGTTCCACCCCTCCAGATCTTCCTAAAATTTTATTACCTTTCAGGAAAAAAAAAGTTTGTCAAAATCCGTTGAGAATTGAGCCTTTTACAGCATACCCAAATTTTCAACCTTTCTACCCAAAAAAGTAATGTTTCAAATGCTCGGAAACCGGTTCCACCCCTTCCTAAAATTTTATTACCTTTCAGGAAAAAAAAGTTTGTCAAAATCCGTTGAGAATTGAGCCTTTTACAGCATACCCAAATTTTCAACCTTTCTACCCAAAAAAGTAATGTTTCAAATGCTCGGAAACCGGTTCCACCCCTCCAGATCTTCCTAAAATTTTATTACCTTTCAGGAAAAAAAAGTTTGTCAAAATCCGTTGAGAATTGAGCCTTTTACAGCATACCCAAATTTTCAACCTTTCTACCCAAAAAAGTAATGTTTCAAATGCTCGGAAACCGGTTCCACCCCTCCAGATATTCCTAAAATTTTATTACCTTTCAGGGAAAAAAAAGTTTGTCAAAATCCGTTGAGAATTGAGCCTTTTACAACATGACAAATTTTAAACCTTTCTACCCAAAAAGTAATGTTTCAAAAGTCCAAATTCCAGGTCTACCCCTCCATATCTTCCTAAAATAGCATTACCTTTCAGGAAAAAAAAGTTTGTCCAAATCCGTTGAGAATTTGCCCATGGACAGCATTTCCAGATACATACGTATACGCATATATATATCAGGACAAAAGTTCAGTAACCTCTATAGACCGCGGAGCGGCCCTTCGGGCTGCTCCGCGGTCAAAAATAAATTGACGAAGATTTGAGGATTGGAATCTCACATCAAGCAATTGCCGAGAAGAAAGCTTCCTGCAAAAGTGTCTTCAAGCTCCGCAGAAAACAACCATGCCGTTCAGACACCTCCGATCTTTCCCTGCATTTCTCAGGTAGGGCAATTATTGGCCAAATTGTTAAAACCCTGAAACAAAAAGCCAGAAACTCGAAGGCAATGGATCCGCGGCCTTCCGAGTGCCTGCCTCTGCCTACCCTGGACACAAACCTCACGCTTGGAGTTTTTGGCGCTCCACTCCAAAGCCAGCCTCAACTCCTCCTCTACGCTGGACAGCGCTACGGACACAATTTCATCTCACTCACTCTACTCAACGCCGTATTCTTCTGAGGTCCTTACTTTCAAGAATCTTTACGCATTGCTTCACCTAGAAAGCTTCTGAAAGTTTCTGCGAAACTCAACTTTCTGGAGCCCCAAAACATCTCTTCTGATGGTTTTGAGGAAGACCTTGCCAGAATGGTGCAAAGAGAAGGTGGGAAAGGGGAAGGGTTTGAAATGAGCAGGATGCTCTTGAAGGCTGGACTGTGGAGAGGCATGGTGGGGGAGGGTTCTGACAGAGTTGGCGGCAGTGGAGGACGATGCTTGGCATCGACTGGGGTCTCCAGCGCCGCTTCTGCTCCACACTCAGCCTCGCCCTGGATGGCCAGAGAGGGCTGGATGATCAAACGCCGCTTTTAGTTTCTCCTCTTTCCCAGCTTCCTCATTATATCAGCAGCTCCAGTCCATCGAGTTTGTAGGCGTAAAATGATTGTTTGGAGGCATGTCTCAACTATTTATGCCTTAAGACAGCCATGATTGACCTTTAATGCAGCTTGAATCGTTTGTAGAACTACAAGGGGATCTCCATGGCTGATGCCATTTACCTTCGCAGTGTACCAGAGGCAGTCAAAGAGAAGGCTCTGGGCTTGGCCTTGTCTTGGTTTCAAAAGCGCAGGAAGAAACGCAAGCAATGCTTTGAAGGCGATCCGCAGCAAGAACGTTCTTTCACAGGCTGTCTTAGCTACTTCTCCATCAACGGCGAGGTCCTTCTGGACACCCAGGGATTGGCTGGACGCTTCACTGCACAAGGACAACATTAGTTCGATTACTCTTTTTGCAATTTTCCTAATTCTGATGTTTTTTATCCTCCAATTTTAGCCTCTTATGTCATTTTTCAGACAAGTGCAGTGACCCATCTGTCCCTTCCTACCCAACCAGCAGCCCAGCTCCAAAAGCTCCTCGCCGCCTCAACCATCCCTCCGTTGCTCCGCCATCTATTGCCTCAAAACAATAGCTCACGCAGAGGCTGCCTGTTTGCCAGTGGCGGGTGGCTGTTCATCCTCGCTGTCGCTCTGTCTGCGAGTACTGCACCACTCCAGCAACGCTGTCTTCTTCTGGCCGGAGAGCGAAGCGCCTATGCGGCCCTCTTCCTGCAGGACAGCCGACTGGTCTTCCCGGTTGGACCAGGGGGCTGGGCCTACTCTGCTTAAGGTCCATTTCTATCGTCATTTCCGAGCTCATAAGTTTGTTTTATGCCTCCAAATATTTGGTCTGGAAGAAAGTAGAGAGGGAAGATCGTTGATTTGAGGTCGGCGGGGAGCGTGAAAGAGGGGGAGTGGAGACCTGGTGGAGGCGCTGGAGAACGGGCACTGCCACCTTGCTGAAGATATAAGGCCAAGGTCTCCAGTCGGACTTAGTTCGCCGTGCCCAAAGGAGACCGAACAATTTTACAGACTGGGTAGAGGGTCTGGCTGCTTTCGGCAGGTTCCCGCCGCTGAGTCCTCTGTTTCTGGGTTAATCAAAGTTGACTGGCAATATTGGCATTACATTCTAACCCAGATCTTGGACATTTGATCTTGGTATTTTATTTTTTGACCAAAAAGGTGTTGGCTTTTAAATGAGAATGAAATTTTTAGCCGGATCGCCTAATAACTGGACATAGCCAGCTAATCTGCAGAGAATCGGCGTCTTCCAGGGCTGCATTGAAGCTGTACTTTTTATCCTGATTATAAATTGCTAAAAAAAACGACTAAGATATTGCAGCTTTTGGTCAACGATCATGGTTTGAGCTGTTCCAAGAAATCCCAGAATTATTCCTAGGATTCGTATTCAGGAACTTCGTTTTGACCTTTACCGCCTGACTATTGTTGTCGTGAGCCTTGAGCATTGGAAAAGTTGTGACATGCTTTATACACTGCTGAATTGGCGTTATGTAAGCTTAATAAATGAAACTGATGCTAATTAAACCCCATCTTTTCGAAATTTACAAAGGCAAAATCCACTAGACGTCTCATTATTTGCAAAGTTTGGTAAGAAGATGCAGGGTAAGGTCAAAATGTCAGACTGGATATTCCAACTGCAAAACCTTGCTGGTTTGTTTTTGGTACACCATTTAACAAACAAATCTGCATCTTAAAGTGAATATGTAGTTATTGCCGAACTCCCTCTAAAACGCCTGTTAAAATATTAAAAGCTCCCTTTGCATGAAATTCAAAAACAATTGATTGAATTTTTGGTGAATTCAGTTTTATTAAAATCAGTAGTTTCTCCAGTCGGTTTTGTAGAGGTTACAGCCCAATTATTTCATGTTTCTAGTCTCGCAGTCCTGTTTAGTTCACGTCAAACTAGCCTGCTTAATCTAATGCTAAAAGTACGGCAAAAATAAGTATTTCCCACGGTCTTAAAAGCAGCTAGTTTAGAATAAAATTAACAAACTATACAAGCGCATTTACTGTGGAAGCTAGTGTAATAAACAAAGAATGAGCAAAGTCGTACAGTACTTTTTCTATTTTACATGCTGCTGGAGCTTCCTCCGATCTGATCCAGACATAAGCTATGACAACAGAAGTAAGTTTTTGTGCCTTGCGTAAAACAATCACACATGGAGAAAATTAAGTTTCCCCTTCAAACCTTAAACAGGAAGCTTTAATCTCTGCTTCCCATTATTTCAGATATGAAGAGCATTTGGCAGGAATGGTATCGTTGGGCGTCCTTCCACTGCGATAGAAACTGTATCCGAAGTTTGCGCATAGTGGTGGAGGAGGTTCGCTTTGGGGGGGGGGGGAGGTAGGACGTCTTCGTAGTTAAATGTTCCATTAATTACTGGCCAACCGTTGGGTCAAAATTGATGAAAATTGGTCAGAATTGGGGTCTAACACTAGTTTACTTTGCTAAATTCCCGTTACTAAATAGGATTCAGTACTTTAATGGCAGACGATTAACTGAAAGGACCCAAAAACAGGTTCGTAATTTGCGTTTTTTTATATAAACTTGATTTTCTTCTAACGAACCAATTTAACATAGAAATTGCCTGCATTTTCGCTAGCAGTTGACTAACATACCAATTAAAATTGAAATGAAGTCGCATAACCTGTGGGCTTCACGTTTAGTGGCTAGCAATGATGTCTAATAAACTCTGCAGAGTCAGCTTGCCTTGAGTTCTCCAGCTGCATCACAGAATCCAGTGTCATAAAGAAAATCAGAACGACTTGTTGAAATGATTTAGTTTTAGCTAACCAAATTTAGTACAGCTTTAATTATTGTAGTAACTAGATTCTGACCAATTTGCGTGTATTTTCTGCAGTGAAAAAGCCAAATGTAAGAAACTAATACATTTTTGAACAAAACTAAATTGCAAACCTGATTTTTGGGTCCTTTTAGTTAATTGTCTGCCTTTTAAGCACCGAATAATATTTTGTAATTAGAGTGTTAGAGCCAACTTCTGACCTTTTTTCTTCAATTTTGACCCAACGGTTGGCCAGTAATTAATGGAACCTTCCCCCCCCCCCTCCGGGGGGTTTCTTTCTTTTTTCTTTGCGTTTTTTTTTTTTTTTTTTTTTTTTTTTTTTTTCTTTTTTTCTGCTGAAATAGGTCAACAAAAAGAACATTAAGAAAAGCCATGAACGCTCATGTCCAGCTCCAAGTCGCAGCCGTGGTGCGAAGCCACGTCACAAGGATCGCTCCTCTTGAAACCAAAGCGAACCTCCTCCACCACTATGCGCAAACTTTGGATACAGTTTCTATCGCAGTGGAAGGACGCCCAACGATACCATTCCTGCCAATGCTCTTCATATCTGAAATAATGGGAAGCAGAGATTAAAGCTTCCTGTTTAAGGTTTGAAGGGGAAACTTAATTTTCTCCATGTGTGATTGTTTTACGCAAGGCACAAAAACTTACTTCTGTATTGTCATAGCTTATGTCTGGATCAGATCGGAGGAAGCTCCAGCAGCATGTAAAATAGAAAAAGTACTGTACGACTTTGCTCATTCTTTGTTTATTGACACTAGCTTCCACAGAAATGCGCTTGTAATAGTTCGGTTAATTTTATTCTAAACTAGCTGCTTTTAAGACCGTGGGAAAATACTTATTTTTGCTCGTAAACTTCTAGCATCAGATTAAGCAGGCTAGTTTGACGTGAACTAAACAGGACTGCGAGACTAGAAACATGGAATAATTGGGCTGTAACCTCTACAAAACCGACTGGAGAAACTACTGATTTTAATAAAACTGAATTCACCAAAAATTCAATCAATTGTTTTTGAATTTCATGCAAAGGGAGCTTTTAATATTTTAACAGGCGTTTTAGAGGGAGTTCGGCAATAACTACATATTCACTTTAACACGGATATTCGTTCGTTAAATGGCGCACCAAAAACAAACCAGCAAGGTTTTGCAGTTGGAATATCCAGTTGGACATTTTGACCTTACCCTGCATTTCTTACCAAACTTTGCAAATAATGAGACGTCTAGTGTATTTTGCCTTTGTAAATTTCGAAAAGATGGGGTTTAATTAGCATCAGTTTCATTGATTAAGCTTACATAACGCCAATTGAGCAGTGTATAAAGCATGTCACAACTTTTCCAATGCTCAAGGCTCACGACAACAATAGTCAGGCGGTAAAGGTCAAAACGAAGTTCCTGATTACGAATCCTAGGAACAGAACTGAGATTCCTTGGAACTGCTCAAACTATGATCGTTGAGCGAAAGCTGCAATATCTTCGTTGTTTTTGAGCAATTTTTAATCAGGATAAAAAGTACCGCTTCAATGCAGCCCTGGAAGACGCCGGTTCTCTGCAGATTAGCTGGCAGCGTCCAGTTATTTGGTGATCCGCCTAAAAATTTCATTCTCATTTCAAAACCAACACCTTTTAGGCAAACAAAAATGACTCAAAATACCAAATTCGTTGCCATCAAATGTCCAAGATCTGGTCAGAATGTAATGCCAATATTGCCAGTCAACTGTGACTAACCCAGAAACAGAGGACTCAGCTGCGGGAACCTGCCGAAAGCTGCCAGACCCTCCACCCAGTCTGGAAAAATTGTTCGCGTTCCTTTCGGCATGGCTAACTAAGTCTGACTGGAGACCTTGGCCGGATATCTTCAGCAAGGTGGCCGTGCCCGTTCTCCACGCCTCCACCAGGCTCCACTCACCTTCTTCCACTCTGCCCGCCGACCTCAAATCAACTATATTCCCCTCTCTTGCTCTTTTCCAGGCCAAAGTTTTGGAGGCATCAAGCAAACTTCTGAACTTGGAGACAAAAAGGACCTGAGCAGAGTGGGCCCGGCCCCCTGGTCCAGCTGGAAGACCAGTCGGCCGTCCTGCAGGAAGAGGGCCGCATAAGCGCTTCGCTCTCCGGCCAGAAGAAGCAGGCCGTTGCTGGAGTGCGGCAGGACTCGCAGACGGAGGTACAGCGAAGTTGGCTGCCACTGCCACTAAGAAACAGCACAGTCTTTTCGTGAGCTTTTGTTGGAGGCAATGGATGGCTACGGAGGGAGGGCTGAGGCGGTTGAAGTGAGCTGTTGGAGCTGGGCTGCCGGTATGGTAGGCTGTGTCGCTGCATGTGTCTGGAACGATGCATTCATTGTGAATGAAGGCAAGATTTTGAGTAAGAAAATAGAAAAAGAAAAGTTAGATGGTAAAAGTAGTCAAACCAATGTTGTCCTTTTGGATTGAGGCATCCAGCCAATCCTGGGTGTCCAGAAGGACCTCGCCGTTGATGGAGAAGTAGCGAAGGCAGCCGGTGAAGAATGTCCTGGCTGCGGATCTCCTTCAAAGCATTGCTTGCGTTTATGCCTACGGTTTTGAAATCACGACAAGGTCAACCCCAGCGCCTTATCTTTGACCGCCTCTGGTACACCGCCAAGGTAAATGGCGTCCGCCATGGAGATCCCCTTATAGTTCTGCAACCGATTCAAGCTTCATTAAGGGCCAATAATGGCTGTCTTTAGGCCTAGCTAACTCAGACATGCCTCCAAACAATAATTTCACTTTCACACCTGTGATTTCGATGGACTGAAAAAGAATAAAAGATGCAATATGATCAAGCAGAGAAAAAGAGAACAAGAAGCGGCGTTCGATCGTTCAGTGTAGGCTTGAAAGGCGGATGGACTGTACCTGAGGATGAGACTGGCGTTGAGTAGAGTGAGTGAGATGAAATCGCGTCCGTAGCGCTGTCCGGCATAGAGGAGGAGTTGAGGCTGGCTTTGGAGCGGAGCGCGAAACTCCAGCGTGAGGTTTGTGTCCAGGTAGGCTTGAAAGGCGGATGGACTGTACCTGAGGATGAGACTGGCGTTGAGTAGAGTGAGTGAGATGAAATCGCGTCCGTAGCGCTGTCCGGCATAGAGGAGGAGTTGAGGCTGGCTTTGGAGCGGAGCGCGAAACTCCAGCGTGAGGTTTGTGTCCAGGTAGGCTTGAAAGGCGGATGGACTGTACCTGAGGATGAGACTGGCGTTGAGTAGAGTGAGTGAGATGAAATCGCGTCCGTAGCGCTGTCCGGCATAGAGGAGGAGTTGAGGCTGGCTTTGGAGCGGAGCGCGAAACTCCAGCGTGAGGTTTGTGTCCAGGTAGGCTTGAAAGGCGGATGGACTGTACCTGAGGATGAGACTGGCGTTGAGTAGAGTGAGTGAGATGAAATCGCGTCCGTAGCGCTGTCCGGCATAGAGGAGGAGTTGAGGCTGGCTTTGGAGCGGAGCGCGAAACTCCAGCGTGAGGTTTGTGTCCAGGTAGGCTTGAAAGGCGGATGGACTGTACCTGAGGATGAGACTGGCGTTGAGTAGAGTGAGTGAGATGAAATCGCGTCCGTAGCGCTGTCCGGCATAGAGGAGGAGTTGAGGCTGGCTTTGGAGCGGAGCGCGAAACTCCAGCGTGAGGTTTGTGTCCAGGTAGGCTTGAAAGGCGGATGGACTGTACCTGAGGATGAGACTGGCGTTGAGTAGAGTGAGTGAGATGAAATCGCGTCCGTAGCGCTGTCCGGCATAGAGGAGGAGTTGAGGCTGGCTTTGGAGCGGAGCGCGAAACTCCAGCGTGAGGTTTGTGTCCAGGTAGGCTTGAAAGGCGGATGGACTGTACCTGAGGATGAGACTGGCGTTGAGTAGAGTGAGTGAGATGAAATCGCGTCCGTAGCGCTGTCCGGCATAGAGGAGGAGTTGAGGCTGGCTTTGGAGCGGAGCGCGAAACTCCAGCGTGAGGTTTGTGTCCAGGTAGGCTTGAAAGGCGGATGGACTGTACCTGAGGATGAGACTGGCGTTGAGTAGAGTGAGTGAGATGAAATCGCGTCCGTAGCGCTGTCCGGCATAGAGGAGGAGTTGAGGCTGGCTTTGGAGCGGAGCGCGAAACTCCAGCGTGAGGTTTGTGTCCAGGTAGGCTTGAAAGGCGGATGGACTGTACCTGAGGATGAGACTGGCGTTGAGTAGAGTGAGTGAGATGAAATCGCGTCCGTAGCGCTGTCCGGCATAGAGGAGGAGTTGAGGCTGGCTTTGGAGCGGAGCGCGAAACTCCAGCGTGAGGTTTGTGTCCAGGTAGGCTTGAAAGGCGGATGGACTGTACCTGAGGATGAGACTGGCGTTGAGTAGAGTGAGTGAGATGAAATCGCGTCCGTAGCGCTGTCCGGCATAGAGGAGGAGTTGAGGCTGGCTTTGGAGCGGAGCGCGAAACTCCAGCGTGAGGTTTGTGTCCAGGTAGGCTTGAAAGGCGGATGGACTGTACCTGAGGATGAGACTGGCGTTGAGTAGAGTGAGTGAGATGAAATCGCGTCCGTAGCGCTGTCCGGCATAGAGGAGGAGTTGAGGCTGGCTTTGGAGCGGAGCGCGAAACTCCAGCGTGAGGTTTGTGTCCAGGTAGGCTTGAAAGGCGGATGGACTGTACCTGAGGATGAGACTGGCGTTGAGTAGAGTGAGTGAGATGAAATCGCGTCCGTAGCGCTGTCCGGCATAGAGGAGGAGTTGAGGCTGGCTTTGGAGCGGAGCGCGAAACTCCAGCGTGAGGTTTGTGTCCAGGTAGGCTTGAAAGGCGGATGGACTGTACCTGAGGATGAGACTGGCGTTGAGTAGAGTGAGTGAGATGAAATCGCGTCCGTAGCGCTGTCCGGCATAGAGGAGGAGTTGAGGCTGGCTTTGGAGCGGAGCGCGAAACTCCAGCGTGAGGTTTGTGTCCAGGTAGGCTTGAAAGGCGGATGGACTGTACCTGAGGATGAGACTGGCGTTGAGTAGAGTGAGTGAGATGAAATCGCGTCCGTAGCGCTGTCCGGCATAGAGGAGGAGTTGAGGCTGGCTTTGGAGCGGAGCGCGAAACTCCAGCGTGAGGTTTGTGTCCAGGTAGGCTTGAAAGGCGGATGGACTGTACCTGAGGATGAGACTGGCGTTGAGTAGAGTGAGTGAGATGAAATCGCGTCCGTAGCGCTGTCCGGCATAGAGGAGGAGTTGAGGCTGGCTTTGGAGCGGAGCGCGAAACTCCAGCGTGAGGTTTGTGTCCAGGTAGGCTTGAAAGGCGGATGGACTGTACCTGAGGATGAGACTGGCGTTGAGTAGAGTGAGTGAGATGAAATCGCGTCCGTAGCGCTGTCCGGCATAGAGGAGGAGTTGAGGCTGGCTTTGGAGCGGAGCGCGAAACTCCAGCGTGAAGTTTGTGTCCAGGTAGGCAGAGGCGGGCACTGGGAATGCCGCGAATCCATTGCCTTCGAGTTTCTGGCTTTTTGTTTCAGGGTTTTAAAATTTGGCCAATAATTGCCCTACCTGAGAAATGCAGGGAAAGATCGGAGGTGTCTCGAAAGGCATGGTTGTTTTCCCCAGAGCTTGATGATACTTTTGCAGGAAGCTTTCTTCTCGGCAATTGCTTGATGTGAGATTCCAATCCTCAAAGCATCGTCAATTTATTTTTTTGTAATTTTTGATAAATATCTTATTCGAAGATTATTCTAATGGTTGTTTTGGCGCCCTCTCCTGCTTGTCAATAGCCGGAAGGGGGATGGGGGAGGGGGAAGGGGGAAGGAAAGGAGGGGTGGGGATGAAATATTGCGAGGCGCTCGGGTGGAGGCTCAATTAAGGGGATGAGGCCTTATTCGGGCGAATCAGTCTTGCGAGGTTCATTTGCCCTCAGCACATCATTAGGCCCTTCCCCCATCACGAATGCCCTTCGGCATTATGTTTGTTGACCCCTCTTTCCTTTGATTCAGGCATCAAGCTCCTAAACAGTCGCAGATATGACTATAACCTTTCTAGTAAGCTGATTGAAACCAACAAGACAACTTTAACGGAAATTTAGTTGGAATTTAGTCACAAATTTGGGAAATTAATTCAAGAGTTTAAGTTTGCTCTTAGACCAAAAAGAACGCACCCCGACAGCTGATGCCATCTGGCAGTAGTCTGAAATGAGGGCGGCAGCTACACGAGTAGGTCCCGTCGCCTAGATCCAGGCACGTCTGCTCGCACTGCCCAGTCACGCACTCTCCTGCAACTTCGCTTTTTCACTCCTCATTTCCTTTTTATTCTTTTTTCATGTGTGATTGCTTTTGGACTGTGTGGGAGTGGGTTGCAGTTGAGGGATTGCCAGAGTGACTCATACTGGAAGAGAGAGGAAAAGGCTGGGAGCAGACGGTCGTAAATCCGGTGCACTCCGGGAGCTGTGTGGGAAGCCCTGGAGTGGAAGTAATGACACTATCCTGGGCCCCACCTACACAGACACAACAGCCCTAGCAGCTTTCTATCCAGTCTACAATCCTAGCCTTTGCAATAAATTGCATGACGCCTGTAGTGGCTTGATGGAAGGAAAATTGGCTTGCGACATTTCGTGCGCTTTTGGTGAGCGTGTTGAGAATCGCTTAGTTTGCCAGCGAAAGACAAAAAGCCTGATAAGGAATTCATGAAGTTTCTCCTACTACCCGTCATAAGTCAACCAGCCTCGATGAGTACACTTCTTAATTTTATGACTGCAAGGCATCCGCAAAGTTCTGAGCTCACAGAATCCTCCAAACCTAATTTTGTCCTAGAAATAGATTACCCCACTTCCCCTCAATTTTTTTCGCCAACAAAAGGCCACATGTGGCTCTTTGCACCTCAAGAGGCCTTGGAGTGTCAGGAAAGCGGCGGGGCGGAAATCGGAGAAAGAGCCCTCCAAAGCCTTATCAAGCGAGAGGCAGAGCCCCGTCCGTAGCCGAGCCCCATTCATCAACAGGGCCTGGGCGGGCCTGAGATTGCGCTTTGTGTCCCCTTTTGTCCAACTCCAATCTCGCTGCTCCAGGCCACTGGACTTCCAAGATCCCCCTAGCCTTTTCTGCCATGCCTCACTGCCTACTATCAGATGTCAGAGGGGGTGGGCTGGTGCAAGCCTTCTCCTCGATTGTGCTTGCCAAGGCTCCAGTCTCAAGTGCTCCTTGAGTGCTTCCCCCGCCTTCTCCCCTCCTATTGGAGCTCCGGGGGAGAAGCTCATTCGAAGCCCCCGCTCGCAAACTAGGTGATGATATTGGAGAGGGGCCGAGGGGGAGGGGGAGCGGAAATTGGTCCCATGCGAGACTGCGAGAGCCTCTCCCTCCTTGTATCATTACGACAAGGAGGCAAATGAAGGAGCGGCCACAAGCCCCGCAGCTCATTTCAAGTGGACAAGGCCTAACGAGCTTGTGTGGCCAGGCAAGCCACTCCTGTCCAGCAGGAGGAAGCCAATCATCCTCTGCCCCTTAGTTCCCCCCCCCCCCCCCCCAGCCCACTAGCCCTTTGACTGACACTTCGGGGGCCCCGAGTTGGCTTGACAAAAGCAAATGCAGCCTCCGAGCCTAAATAAATGCGATATGGTCTAGACAGCCTCTTGTGGGTTGGTGCCAACAGAAAAAAGGTGCTGACCCTGAAACACGAGCTGGCTGGCACCGGCGGTGACGATGCAGAGGAGGATGAGCATAGCTTCCTTCAGGGCTCTCTCAGGCCGTCGGAACAGGCGGGCATCTGAGGCGAGCTGCAAAAGGCCGCCTTCCCGTCAATGCCGCCAATTTTCGCGCCTCCCCTCAATGCCTGCCTTCCGCAATTCCCATTTCGCCTCCACCTCCGCCTCCTTCCAGGATATGCAGGAAGGATTCCCGGCCTATAGGGGGCTCAAGGGGCTTGCATATCCGATGAGAGGACCAGCTTTTGAAACCAGGGCCCTGAAAGAGAGGGGTAGAAAGAAACAGGCTGCAGAGCTCATAATGGAAAAGGGCAATTAGTGCAAGGAAGGGCAGAGTCGGGGGAGAAGGGCTAGGTCAAAGGCGGCTCTCCTCAACGGCTTTGTTAAGCTTGTTTCTGACAAGTAAGGCGGGGAGAGAGGGAGTGGGAGGGGCTTGTGAGGGGAGGAGGGGGGAGGATGAGGGGTAAGGGGATGCGGGTTGTACTAGGAGGGAAGCCTACACGCGCGAAGGCTGATCGATTCCCGGAGCCCCGGGCCCCCCACAGGCCATTCCACTCGCCCCTACCTGTCCCCCTGGTGTACAAGAAGCCTCAACCGCCACCAGCAGCCATGTCAACAGGCCTCCCGCCCCTTTACCCCCTCTAATGGAAGCGGGAATTCGCTTTCTGAGGTAGCCTAGCAGAGCTACTGTTGATGCGATGGTGCTGGGTTGCGTAGGGCTTTTATCTTCCTCTTTTGTGTTTTTCTTGGCATCTGGCTATCGGTTCGGGTTAAGAATTGGTAAAAATCAAAGACATATACAAATTTAGTGAGCCAGGAATTCGCTAGACCAAAGTTGCACTAAACATGAAAAGAGTAAACAAAAATATGGAAAAGGACGCACTTTAACAAATTCACTGCCATTCCTGGCATTTGCGAAGCAAAACAAAGAAAATTGACAAAAACTTGGTGGAATGAAATGTCTTTGCTATTCCAGATCAGCCTCTTCTAGGATGTCCACGTCGAAGATCGGAAGTAGACCCAGGCTCACTTCCGACCCAGACTGGGGCCCTGAGCCTACATCCTCCTCTCCTCCCAAGCTCCTTCCCTACAAACCGCACAAAACTCTTCCTCAGAGCTCAACTCACCGCTTCACACTTCACAACAGGCCCATCAAACTCGGAACTCTAGCCCCTGGCTCAAAGTTCAAATGGGCCCTAAAACTCTCTTTTCAAAGCAGCTTCAAGTAGCGTACAGGGTGAACAGGCGGCGGAAGGGAAGCTGAGGCCTTGCTGCCCAGACGCGCCTCCGCAGTCTGCAATTTGCGTTTGGGCCTCTTTCAGCTTGGCCAATGAAAGCTGTCAAGGGCGCAAAACGGTGCAAAGCTGAAGGAAGTGGGCCTCCAGGAGTGCCAGAGCCTGATGCACAGCTTCGCTGCTGCTTTGCTCTCGCGATCGAGCTGCGGCTAATGCCTGGAGCAGATATTCTAGATTTTGCTAGTTCGAGCTGGGAAGATGATGAAAACTTGATCCACGTCCGCTGTCATCTCTTGAAGGCGAGCGTAGCCGAGGCGGCGGAGTTTGGCCTTGATGGGTTCTAGGTCTGTAGAGGGAGCTCGGTGTCTTTTGGGGACAGAACTGATGGAGGCAAAATAGGGTACCTAAGGAGATGCCGGCGGCTAGGAGGAAGTTGAAGGCACGATGGGAGGTGAGCTGATCGAGAAGGGGCAAGAGGATGGGCAGGGCATTGCGGCCAATGTGGTCTGTGGGCAGCGCAGCGGCACAGCCGGGGCAACAGAACTCCGACAGCGCCTGAAATAATTATCCATCTCTGATTCTGCCAGAATTTTCTCAAGAAGCACTACTGCCACACTGCTGGCATTGCATTAACAGCTGAGTTTACAGTTTTGTCTTGTTTTACCATCAAAATTAATTGGAACAAGAAACTAGAGAGAGAACGTCCCATTGAAACAAAACACCACCAAACGTGAGGAAGCAAAATAGGCTTCTAGCAAGCGGCATTGTTCACAAACCTCCGCCTCCTTCTGGGTGATGCCGACGCAGGCTGGGTGGAACCAGCCCGGGCACCTGTCGCATCCAACATAGAACTGGGTTCGTGTAAGTTACATAACATAACGTTCTATTACATAACATAACGTAGTGCACTACATAACATAACTTAGTGCACTACATAACATAACTTAGTAAAATTTTTTGCATACCTGACTCGAGATTGTCTACCACATAACAGTACTTAGTCAAAAAATTCAGTTAAGTTATGTAGAAGACATATTTGAATTTTTTTACTCAAAATGATGATTTTGCATGGAATTTTTGCAATTTCTACTCCAAATGTTGCTGTTACATCCTCATATTGTGTCTTATTGTGTCATATTGTGTCCTGGCACCAATTTTCCATTCATAATAATAGTATTTTTAATTTAATAAAATAGAAAAATATGAAATGTTTAGCGCTAAGGGCAGTGGAGGCATATTTGCATGTCTGTACCCCATGCATTTTGGTTTCCATTGATTTTTGCATTTTTTCAGTTGCAAATTGAATTCTGGTATTAGTTTTGCACTAAAAGTATGTTATGTTGTTTAAGCCTATTAAGTTATGTTATGTTCTGAACTATATAGAGTTATGTTATGTGGAAGAAATGAACCGTCCTGTAAATGAACTGTCCAGCAGGGAGATGTGCAGGCAGGAGGTGTAAAGGTTGCATGTGCATCAAAGCAAAGCGTGGGATTGGCTGGCGCAATCGCCCACCCATGTTCCCCCCTCCAGTCTGGACTCTCCAGTCTAGTCTAGTACATAACATAACTTAATTGGGCATGACTAGATAACTACACCTGAGCCTAAACAGCATGTTACATAGCTCAGTAGACTGCTTAACTAAGCCTAGTCATAGGCCGGACCAAGCATATGCCTTGGACTAGTCATATGCCAGAAGCTTACATTAAGCCTAAACTAAGTCAAACATGAAATATAAGCCTACCACAAAAAGGTTAGCTTAAAACTTAGCCTATGTCAAAACATAATCCTACACTACCAACTGAGTCCACACACTTACTAAGCCTAAAACTAAGCATATGCCTATGCCTAAACATATTTAAATTGGGAATCGAGCTACTTATCCAAATCACATGATCATGTGTTTCACATAACAGTACTGATGCAGTACATAACATAACTTAATTGGGCATGACTAGATAACTATGCCTGAGCCTAAACAGCATGTTACATAGCTCAGTAGACTGCTTAACTAAGCCCAGTCATAGGCCGGACCAAGCACATGCCTTGGACTAGTCATATGCCAGAAGCTTACATTAAGCCTAAACTAAGTCAAACATGAAATATAAGCCTACCACAAAAAGGTTAGCCTAAAACTTAGCCTATGACAAAACATAATCCTACACTACCAACTGAGTCCACACCAGTTACTAAGCCTAAAACTAAGCAGCATATGCCTATGCCTAAACATATTTAAGTTGGGAATCGAGATACTTATCCACATCACATGATCATGTGTTTCACATAACAGTACTGATGCAGTACATAACATAACTTAATTGGGCATGACTAGATAACTATGCCTGAGCCTAAACAGCATGTTACATAGCTCAGTAGACTGCTTAACTAAGCCCAGTCATAGGCCAGACCAAGCATATGCCTTGGACTATTCATATGCCAGAAGCTTACATTAAGCCTAAACTAAGTCAAACACGAAATATAAGCCTACCACAAAAAGGTTAGCCTAAAACTTAGCCTATGACAAAACATAATCCTACACTACCAACTGAGTCCACACCAGTTACTAAGCCTAAAACTAAGCAGCATATGCCTATGCCTAAACATATTTAAGTTGGGAATCGAGCTACTTATCCACATCACATGATCATGTGTTTCACATAACAGTACCTTATAAATGTGTTTTAGATAACATATCTTTCTAAAAAAAACTGCACCTATTCTGAGGCTCAAAATTGCCATAAGACCATCCTAAGATCATTAGATTCAAGAAAAACTACCGTTAGAACACTCTGGGGTAGTGATTATAGCAAAAATTGAAAAATTTCTTTTACATAACATAACTCAGTGACTAAGATATGCGTTATGTTATGTAGTAGAAAATTGGCCTACTAAGTTATGTTATGTAGTGGACTCCGTTATGTTCTGTATTAGAAATGCAGTATTAAGTTATGTTATGTAACTTAAATTAACTTGTGAGGGGAGGAGGGGGGAGGATGAGGGGTAAGGGGATGCGGGTTGTACTAGGAGGGAAGCCTACACGCGCGAAGGCTGATCGATTCCCGGAGCCCCGGGCCCCCCACAGGCCATTCCACTCGCCCCTACCTGTCCCCCTGGTGTACAAGAAGCCTCAACCGCCACCAGCAGCCATGTCAACAGGCCTCCCGCCCCTTTACCCCCTCTAATGGAAGCGGGAATTCGCTTTCTGAGGTAGCCTAGCAGAGCTACTGTTGATGCGATGGTGCTGGGTTGCGTAGGGCTTTTATCTTCCTCTTTTGTGTTTTTCTTGGCATCTGGCTATCGGTTCGGGTTAAGAATTGGTAAAAATCAAAGACATATACAAATTTAGTGAGCCAGGAATTCGCTAGACCAAAGTTGCACTAAACATGAAAAGAGTAAACAAAAATATGGAAAAGGACGCACTTTAACAAATTCACTGCCATTCCTGGCATTTGCGAAGCAAAACAAAGAAAATTGACAAAAACTTGGTGGAATGAAATGTCTTTGCTATTCCAGATCAGCCTCTTCTAGGATGTCCACGTCGAAGATCGGAAGTAGACCCAGGCTCACTTCCGACCCAGACTGGGGCCCTGAGCCTACATCCTCCTCTCCTCCCAAGCTCCTTCCCTACAAACCGCACAAAACTCTTCCTCAGAGCTCAACTCACCGCTTCACACTTCACAACAGGCCCATCAAACTCGGAACTCTAGCCCCTGGCTCAAAGTTCAAATGGGCCCTAAAACTCTCTTTTCAAAGCAGCTTCAAGTAGCGTACAGGGTGAACAGGCGGCGGAAGGGAAGCTGAGGCCTTGCTGCCCAGACGCGCCTCCGCAGTCTGCAATTTGCGTTTGGGCCTCTTTCAGCTTGGCCAATGAAAGCTGTCAAGGGCGCAAAACGGTGCAAAGCTGAAGGAAGTGGGCCTCCAGGAGTGCCAGAGCCTGATGCACAGCTTCGCTGCTGCTTTGCTCTCGCGATCGAGCTGCGGCTAATGCCTGGAGCAGATATTCTAGATTTTGCTAGTTCGAGCTGGGAAGATGATGAAAACTTGATCCACGTCCGCTGTCATCTCTTGAAGGCGAGCGTAGCCGAGGCGGCGGAGTTTGGCCTTGATGGGTTCTAGGTCTGTAGAGGGAGCTCGGTGTCTTTTGGGGACAGAACTGATGGAGGCAAAATAGGGTACCTAAGGAGATGCCGGCGGCTAGGAGGAAGTTGAAGGCACGATGGGAGGTGAGCTGATCGAGAAGGGGCAAGAGGATGGGCAGGGCATTGCGGCCAATGTGGTCTGTGGGCAGCGCAGCGGCACAGCCGGGGCAACAGAACTCCGACAGCGCCTGAAATAATTATCCATCTCTGATTCTGCCAGAATTTTCTCAAGAAGCACTACTGCCACACTGCTGGCATTGCATTAACAGCTGAGTTTACAGTTTTGTCTTGTTTTACCATCAAAATTAATTGGAACAAGAAACTAGAGAGAGAACGTCCCATTGAAACAAAACACCACCAAACGTGAGGAAGCAAAATAGGCTTCTAGCAAGCGGCATTGTTCACAAACCTCCGCCTCCTTCTGGGTGATGCCGACGCAGGCTGGGTGGAACCAGCCCGGGCACCTGTCGCATCCAACATAGAACTGGCCCTCGTCGTACGGTGTCCTACAGGGTATAAAACTTTAACCGCCCCTCAGCCGTTTCTCTGAGCATCTATGAACCGACAAAGACAGAAGAGCTGCGGCTGGCAGGCAGAGCAGAGCCAGCCGGGCAGCCGGCGAGCTTCCGCGGCAGTCACACCCGCGCAGGCCCCGTGGAACCAGCAGGAGCAGGCGTCGCAGCCTACGTAGAACCTGCAAAAGCCTATTTCTTTGTCCACTGTCCGGGAGAGGGGGAAGGGGGTGATCAGTTTTTATTGCTTTGATGCAATTGGAACAGTCCCTAGTCAGCATGAGCCGATCTAGGGATGTTAGTTCGTAGTTCAGCGCTCATGGTATTATCCAGCGATAATGCCAAAGAGGCCTATCCAGCAAGCTGGAGGAGAGGACTGCATTAAATCCAGCGATTTAGTGCAAGTCCACGGGTTTCGCCATTTAATTATAGACCCGTCGCAGGCTGGCTCATCAGTATAAGCCTGCTTTTAGGTGGCGAGTGAAGTGATTTCTCTTCTTCTCTTGCCATTGCACACATAATGGTTGTGTGCAGATTCTTCCAAGAAGATTGCACAAATCCATCCATGTTGTATGCGATGAAAGGGTAGGATAAGGTAAGCCTTTTGAGGCTTCTCCCGATATCCCTTCCCGTGTATCCCCTGTCCAAGAAGGTCGTCCCTAGCAGGATGACGTCTTCCAGGAAGTTCTCCCAGGTATTGGTCGCTCTTGCGATCCGAATTACCTGGCTGAAAAGGACATTTGGTCCCACTCTACTGTCTTGG
>JASANA010001631.1:0-14680 GCA_030248095.1 Ptycholaimellus sp. GST1_10 | reverse complement strand
CATGACCCCCATCTAACATCCTTCTTACACCTATACCCCAAAGAGCACTGCAGATTTATTCTACTCTCCTTTTTTGAAGACACCATGTACTTCTTTTTGTTAAAATTTGCCCAAACCATGAGCTAAGCTGATATTTAATTTGATATCGCAAGAAATAGGTGTTTGTGGCTGGTTTTGATAAGTGCGGCATGTGGCGAATTGATTATGCATGCTGTTTCAGTGTTAGGCTGTGTCAGATGGTTAGAGGGTGGGGAAGTATAGATTGCGTGAGCATTACAAGTATCGACTTATAAGCGTATATAGGATCATCGAGAAAGATCATTAGTTTTGAGTTTTTATTATTATGAACCTGGGTCCTTATGACATCAAGCTTGCTGTTGACACCTCTAAAGCTGTATGAAACTAAGATATGGATAGCACGATCGTTTTGAGCAATCCTTCTTGAGCGGGTTAATTTTTTTGAACATTACTTTTTGATCATCGATATAGAAAATTGCAGAAACACCGTTCACAATGTGCCTTATCGATGTACAGCATTGCAGAAATCGATTCCTGGAAATACATGCCCCTATTCTAGCCTTCGGTTTCCTGAATCTAGTTTTTCTGTCACAACCAAACTTGTGCCCAATGTGTTGAATGTTTCTCTTTGAACGCCAAAGCTGCTGTGATAAGTGTAAATACTTGATGTCGTGGTAAATCGTTCGTTTGAACTTATTTCGCACCAAAGTCGTTTGTAGCGGAGACCCGTTTGAGCAGTTACCCAATTTGTCATTTATATCTTCTCGTGTATAAATTTTGTAACCTGCATAAGATTAGGGTTTTGCCAAGCCAACAATATAAATTTCATTGTCAATGTATGAAAACACATCCTAACTTAAATTTCGTTTAAAAAGCACCCATCCTTTTTTGCGCAGCATGAGCTGGAACATTTATATCTGGCATTATTGGCTTTTCATGGATATTTGTTCTGGTCTTGCCCCGCCAAACGCATCGCTCAGAAGAGCTCTTCTTGATGTAAAGATGTCGTTCTTAAGCTAGCAAAAGGAAGGTTAGGCTAAAAAGAAAAAACTAAACAATAGCCTCATTCATGCGACCATTCAGTAGCTATTCAGCCTTGATGCCTTGATTAACTTTTCTATTCGGAAACATCGCGTTTTCAAAAGGCGCTAAAGAAAAGCAGCGTTCATCAGAATTCAGTCAATGGCGGCAGACAGCATTGAAAACAAAATAAAAAGCTCAAAACAAGACTCCACAATTCACTTTGCAACAAATTGTGTAGAGAAGATGAACTGCCGTCAGTGCATCATCGGGCTTTTCCTGCTGGCATGTCTTGTTGCTGACAGCTCTTCAAAACCGTCGTATCCTGTTAGTGCAAAACTAGCAGGGGCTTAGGAGGAATTCGTTTTTTCAGAAAGACGGAAACGATGATGAGGCAAACGTTCTAGCAGAGGTGGCTAAAACGGAAAAGAAGATTAGCAAAATCAAAAAGGAAGAAAAAGAAAAAGAAAAGAAAGAAAAGGTAAGAAGGTCGATTTGTGCGAGGGTTGAAACAGCATCGCCCATGGCTTGAGCATAGACTCATTAACGATTTGTCACGCTTCAAAACCTAACATTAGTTGATTCGACTGTCCTACTGCGTCTGGCTGCAGCAAACTAGAATTTTAGACGCGTTTTTTATTTCAGATGAAGAAAATTTATTTTTATTTTTATTTTGTTTTAGTTTTTTATTTCAGATGATTTCAGACCGAGGCAGCCATAAAAAAAGAAATTAAAGAATTTAACAGCCGTAATATAACGCCTGTGAAGAGTGATTGCGGGTGCGGGTCACTTGGCTGGTTTGCAAAAGCGTTTTGCTCTACAGGATGCAACGCGGCCTGGTTTGTGGCAGATAATGTAGGCTGATTTTATTTGCTTCAATGATTTTGCCTCCACCAAGCTTTATCCAAGTAAAAATACAAGATTGATAACATTGATGTCGCGTTCAGGCCAGCCCAAAAACTGCAGCAAACTCACAAAAACTTTCTCACAAGCAAGGATTCACCAAACAGGCCTTGCGATAGGCAAAGGCGTTTCGTCTCCGCATCTCCAGTCGGAGGATGGCCGGAATGACAGCGGCCAAGAGTGCCAGGTTGAGGAGGCTGGAAACGATGAACAAGGCCAACCACATTTCCCCCGTATGGCCGCAGGCCACAGGGCAGCTGAAGATCGGTGGGTCGTCCATCCGCGCCTTCAGAAGGACTCCAAGCTCATTTGAATGGTTGGAAGAAGGTAGAGGGGAGACCTGGGAGCTGGCTTGGACTAAATTGAGTAGGCGCTGGGCTGTGCTCTGGAAGACAGAGTGCCAGAGGGGATCGAGGAGGCAGGGGTTGTAGAATATGGATGCTGTGCCAGTGGGCCCTTTGTTGATGGCGGAGAATTGGCTGGATCAAGCCTGAAAAGCAGGTGTCAAGTGAGAATACAGGAGTTGAGTCGGTTAGTAGCTAATCAAAAATGCACAAAAACTGCATATTTTGTAGCATTGTATTAACCGCTCAAATAGTTTTGGATTTGAGTTAATTTGTCTATGTCAAAATTGAGAGTCATTGAGTTTCTGTCTTCGCAGCCACTGGTCCTTGTTCACCTGAACTGAGCTAGCTCATTTATGGAAGAACACTGAGCGCAGATTCTTTAAAGTTCTAAGATGAAGAAGTCCCACATGGCCCGAACAATCTCGGAATTTCCATAGTCCAGTGCTTTGCTCCAACAATTTATATCGGTGTCTTGCTGCGAGCAGAGTGACCTTCAATTTGTGACTCGTAATGTTACGCTGTTATATCTGTCGCCAAATACTCTTCAATTTTTCAATCAGTTCCTTGCGTTTGAAAACTGAAATTTCCGATGACATCCAAATTGCTGCAGACAAAAGGGATGACCTGGCCACATCTAGGGTGGCAGAAAATGGTCTGACCTTTTTGGCCGATGATCTGTGGCCTGCTCTGTGTTTGAATCTTAGTTTTAAGCCCTATTCTGTCCCTTCCGTGGAATGGTCTATTCGACGATTTACAAGCGTCTGATTGAAGACCCAGGCCAAAGCTGGTGCAATTCTATGAAATCATGGTACAGGGAAACCTTGGTACAAGAAAACTGGTGTTCTATTCCAAAACTGCAAGATTTTGGCGATGGATAAGACATCCCAATGTTCCCCGATTGACATAAGCATTCCAGTTTCCATTTTCTAAATCTAACCAAATATTATATTTACAAATATTTCATAGCATCAATACATTTAATCCGGGTACACAAAAAACATTTTATTTCATGGAACTACCAGGAGCATGGCGAATACCAACCATATTTTAAGTGGCGCTCGCCATGGCCATCCTGTTATCATCAAAAATTGGTTCTACTAAGTTATTTTTTGAAGTACGTGTAAGTTTTAAATTGACCACAAATTTAACCAGGTAGCAGCTTTACTAAGAAGAGCAACTTTACTAGCAGAAGTCATTTTCTAAACAAAGGACTTGCTGTTGTTTTTATATTCCATACTTTTTGATCAATTTTTCATTTTCATTGCTGCAAGTCTGCATGTTGTTATAAGTAGTCCGTGAGGGATACGCCCAGATCACAAGGCACTAGGCGTTTACCAAAACTATTCAGGGCTCTCAGCCGCTCTGGGTAGAGGGCGAGACTGGTTGTACCTGAATACCTTGGGTAATAAATAACCAACTCAGAAGGCGTCTTCGCCCAACTTATTGCCTGCAAAATAGCTTCGAGCCCTAGGCAGGCTCCCTACCTTCGCCTGCCATTGATTTATCCTTTCACTCGCATCCAAGACATCTCTGCTATCCGATCACAGTGACCTCTAGTGGTCGCCAAATTTTGTCGGTGTCACCAGATGTCGCTATCATCGCTGACCTCTATTGCTCCATAGTAGACGACATCAATAGGAAGCGAGGGTTACTGTATCCACTGAGTGAAGAGATTTAGTTGGGGATGGTCAAGTCTGGATGGCGCGCCTAGTTCGTTGGTTATTACCCAACGTATTCAGGTACAACCAGTCTCGCCCTCTACCCAGAGTGGCTGAGAGCCCTGAATATCTTTTGGAAAACGCCCAGTGCTTGAAGCGCTGGGTGTATTTTAACTTTGCCCTCCGAATCTGGCCAATTATGTGTCCCCATTTTGGCCATTTCATAGCAACCTTTTCAGAGAGGAAAAAGCAAAGGGACTAATGAGGACGGAATGTTTTGCTCATTGCTGGGAAAGATGCATGATCCAATGTTGTGTTTAATGAGTAGCTTACAATGTGACCATTTTGGAACACTGAATAGCTTCCAAAATATCAATTATGAAAGTTTCATAAAAGTTCAAAAAGTCGGCAGCGCAGCATAATTTGGGTATAATACGTAGATAGAATGATCTCAAATATCAGAACGCATGCCGACAAGCCAAGCATGACGGCGCATTTGCATAAAATTTTCTGCAAATAATTCATCTTAAAAATCTGAATGGTTTTTGTAAATGAACGGTGCAAAGGGAAATGTGGACGGGCTGAGCTTGCAGGCGGTGCCTTTGATCGGCGAGAAAGTTGAGGCGGAACTCTTTGCGGTAGGCGATTTGAAAGATGTGGAAAGTGTCCGCCATTGCTCTCTTCAGAGCTTCCTCGAATCGGCGAAGTTCTGCTGGACTGAGACAGCGAGGGTTGGCCATGCACGATGGGTCTTGGCGGAGGAAATACTGCTTGAAATACAGTCCGTTTGCTGCAACAAAACAATATGATCAAAAATTGAGGCATGACAATTCAAATTTTGTTTGGCTATCTTTAAATTCTACCAAATTGGCAATAAAACTTGAATAAAAATTATTTTTTTAATGAAGCAACAAAAACGTGAAATCGTACAAAGATCTGGCTGCTTGTAATGGGTCGTTGGCAGAGGCTCATAGTAAGTGTCGTATAGTAGTACAGCTTTTGCATCTGTTTGCGCTAAGCGCAGACTTCCTTGGATATCCTAAACAAATTGATTGATATGAATGGGCGAAAGCGCAGTGTCCAATTACGGCGGTAAAAACAGGAGCTGTGTGACGCAGGCTTTGGCTGAGTGCCCATTGGCCTGCATTTCGAGGATTGGCCAGTTTTCCGAGGTAGCCTCCATTACGCTTCCAATCCTCTGTGGCCAGGTAAACTTCCTTCCGTTCAATTGCTGCAGCCAAACCCAAGGCGCTGTCAAATGGCAGTACCTGTCAAAACAGTGGTATTTTGTTTTTTACACTTGTTCATTTTGAATTTTGGGAAAAAATAAGCTCAGAAAAGCTTTATTTCAAACAGGATTTTTATCTGTAACTGGTAGCATCGGCAAGCCATTTGAGTTTACAACATTGAATAGTCTTTCGTCACCTCTGGCCCAAGGAAGCGAATGTTGAGATGGCAGGAGAAGATGCAGATGTAGAAAGCAACTCCCAGGAACCATGGCAATTTCACTTCTCTTCGAATGCTTTTCAACTTCCGATGCTCATTGAGGCATGCATAGAGCAGCTTTTCCATCCATGGAAGGATTCTAAAATAGATGAATTCCTCAAAGCTGGGGCAAAGTTCATGGACATTCGCACCTTTGCCATCGGAAGTGGTGCTGATTGAGGAGACCGGTGCATGCAATGAGTGCTGCTTGGCCAATAAAGCCCAGAAAAGCCGTGTTGTCCAGGATGCTGGCGGCAATGGGGAGGTTGTCCCGCCGTATGAGGCTTGTAGAGATGACGAATTCGTAGCGCGAAGCACTCACAGGGGCCGAGACTACTTTCGTGCCTGACAGATAACTGACTATGCATCCAGCACATCGATGACTTCTATGCCATTACACCCCCCTTTTACCTGCCACATGGCGAGCGGGGGTCCAGGTGATGGGCACACCGTTCAAGTCCATCTGTCCTTCATGAGCAGTCCTTTCAAGGTAGGCGAGAAAAGTTTCATTTTCGCTCTTTGGTGTGTGCCGTATCTGAAGAATGCCATCCGGTCTATCAGTCATCCTCCTATTTGGCATTGCTCTAAGTTGAGGCAACCCGCAGAGTATAGGAGGGGGCCAGAGCTTGCTGGAGCAGGAGAAGAAATTGGGCGGGCCATTTGAGGGGTCGCATTTCGATCAGTCGACCGCGAGGGCTGTACAAAGCGCAGGAGCGTGTGATGTTGGTCACACTGCCAGCATTTGCCACACAGTCGGGCACCAGGCGAGCATTGGGGAACAGGCTCACCCAGACTTCCCTCATCCCTGCTCCTTCTCTTTCAATACCTCCCCAGCAGACGTCGTTAGCTGATGTTAATGACCTGAAAGAGCCAAAGAACCACGGATATAAAAGATTCACTAACTGGCTGTTGCTAGCTTAGTTTTATCAAATTTTCCCATTGCCTACTTTTGCCTCTCTTGAGTTTTTGGGTACTTCAGCGCCTTGAGAGGAAGATGAAAGAAAAAATCTCAGTCGTATTGAATACGACTAGCATGAATAGTTGGGGTTTTTATGGTGACAGCTCATATTTCAGCTCGGTTGATAATTCAGAAAGACTGTCAATTATCATCCAAGGGTTTTTATGCTTGGTATTTGTTTGCGTTTTTCGCTTTCCTTGATTGAAAACACGTAGGCGAAGAGAAAATGTAGCAGGGATAAGGTGTCACCCGAATGGATGTGCCCTTCTTTCTGATTCTTAGAAGAATGGAACAAGATTCCTCTTTGCTGTCGCCACAAAAGCCCTCTTTTTGTCACCCGCTTGCGCTGAAAGAAGTAACTGCAACAAAGTCCCCTGATACTGCTTCAAATTCCATTACTACGGATTTATGTTCGGCAAAAGCTGTGTCTTGTGCTCTGAAATTGATCGAGCCGAAATCTAAAATACATCAGACAATAGACGTTATCGGGAGAGAAGTCTTTTTTAAAGCCTCAAAAATAGCTAAAACTTCAACTTAAACAGCAGCTAAATCATATTAAAAGAAATACCAGAACAAGGAGCCCAATAACGATCAGTCGACAAAGTTTTCGCTGCCGCTCGCAGAAATTGAATTTTCTGCTGCAACCAGCCGATTTCCTCCATAAACCCCTTTTGCTCCCCACAGCAAACTTAGAGCCTCAAGCGGAAGACAGTTCGGATTCAATCGATATCGCCCAGCCTGTAGGCGCCTTTAAAGCTCCGCCTCTGTAGGCGCTCCGGCGTCTCACCCAGCTGCGTCTAGCTAGCCAACCGAAGGCACTCAGCCAAGTGCAGCCTTTCTTGACCTATTTATAGAGAAGAGGGAAGAAGCAGAGGACAAAGGTGGTGAGGCAAATCAACATCTTTGCTTTCCTGGACAGCGCTGGTGAATGAGGGCAGCGTTGTCGAAGACGACGGCCAGAGTGTCTCCTGCCCACGGTGAGCTGGATGGCATGAATGCTGGCCAATAGGAGCAGAGCCTGTTCGCCGGACCTCTCCAAACGATGGCAGTCGTGGGCCTGGTCCAGTTCTCTGTGGTTCAATGTGTGCGGGATTAATTAATGTTTCAGACGTAAACATGACCCGATGCATAAAATTTTCAAATTAATCTTCTTTTCTTCTTATTTTTAGTTCTTATTTTTAGCTTCCAGTTTAGCGGGAATATATTTTTATACTTTATTGGTTCGGAACTGATGCCAGTGAGCTGTCTTTCATGCACATTAATGACGCCTCCGTTTGAGGCATGTCCCGTCCCCCTATAGGGGGGGATAGAACCTGATTCGCTCCCCCCCTATGAGGGGGGATAGAACCAGGTTCGCTCCCCCCCTATGAGGGGGGATAGAACCAGGTTCGCTCCCCCCCTATGAGGGGGGATAGAACCAGGTTCGCTCCCCCCCTATGAGGGGGGATAGAACCAGGTTCGCTCTCCCCCTATGAGGGGGGATAGAACCAGGTTCGCTCCCATCCTATGAGGGGGGATAGAACCAGGTTTGTGGGAGAGTGGGTGGAGTTGATTGCAGTGTAGAGATTATTTCACAATCGACTACTGTCAAGTGACATTCCGCAGATGTATGGCTACCAGAGCATTCTCGGCAGGGAGAGACCAGCTCACATCTTCCGGTCCGAGTTTTGTTTGCGGATATCCTCTACCCAGAGGCCTCACGTTCCAGATTTTAAATGTTTTTAGTCAAAATATAGCTCAATCAAATCTCTGAGAATGGATCGTTCAGGTTTTCTGGGGTGTTTTGGCAGAGTGGTGTGGTGGTGGGCCATTCGAAGCAGTTTTAATCATTTTCCAAGCATAATTTCCAAGAAAAATAAGATTTTCATCAAAATTTTACAGCAACTTCTTCAGACTGTCTATATCTCTTCCAATTTGCAACAAGATCGACCAGCACTGCGCATATTCATGTGCCTGGACAGCAAGGGAAGAGCTCCAACTCGTACAGTGCATCATCTATGACTTTGCCTGTTCTCTGGACATGTACGGCATGGCCAGAGAGGCCAGCTTCATTCGCCCGCCACACACAGTTCCTTCTTTACTCATTCCACCAGTCCAACAACCAGTCCTTCTTTATCGATCCGGTCAAATCAAATACCAACGAATTATATACCAAAATGACCACACGAAACGGAATTTTAACGTGGTTATAGTCCACCCCTTGGCAGAACCACTCACAATTGAGCTATCAGTTTTTTTGTGCCAAAATGGAAAAGTAGTTCCAAAATAGATGTAGTTCTTATTTCTGCAGACATTTCAGCCACGTTGCAGAGCAGTTGAATTCAAGAATTGCCCCTCTACGCAGAATCCTTCCCTATACGACATCTACACATTTTCATTGCATGTTGCAACTGTATTTCACATTGCAGAATGTCACTCCACAGTAGACGAGTGTGAAAAAGTCTCTACACTCTAATCAATTCCACTTACTTCCATGAACCTGGTTCTATCCCCCCTCATAGGGGGGGAGCGAACCTGGTTCTATCCCCCCTCATAGGGGGGGAGCGAATCAGGTTCTATCCCCCCTCATAGGGGGGGGAGCGAATCAGGTTCTATCCCCCCCTATAGGGGGGGAGCGAATCAGGTTCTATCCCCCCCTATAGGGGGGCGGTACATTCCTGCTCCGTTTACGATTTATTCCTGCATTTCAGTTCAGCTATTTTTGAGGCTATAAAAGTGTCTTCTTTTCCGATAACGTCAGGGGTCTGAACGTCTATTGTATTTTAGATTTCAGCTCAATCAATTCGAGAGCATAAGACACAGCTTTTGCCGAACATAGATCCGTATTGATGGAATTTGAAGCAGTATAAGGCGACTTTTTTGCAGTTACTTCTTTCAGCTTGCGAGAAAAAGAGAATTTTTGCTGGCTTAAAATTCGTAAAGGGAGAGTGTTAAAAATGCATGGTACCATGGGTAAGCCGAATTGAAACTCTTTTCTCCCACAAAAGCGATTGCCCCGAGTTCAAAGAATTACAATTACTACTAGTGGGATCTGCTGAGCCACCTGCTTTTTGTTTTAGCATGCACTGGAAAGAGCCACTGGAAAAAGCAAAGGCTTTCAAACAATTAAATTTTTGACTTTTGAATTTAAATTGGCTTTTGAGTTTGAACTTTGATTCCAATTTGAGCAAAACTTTTATTGTTTAATTTTTTAAAAACTATTTTTATGTTCAATTTAAGGCGCAAAGTGTGACTGGGCATCTTCCGACTGGGCTTACAGTTGGTGTAAATTGGGCGGTAGAGGGCCCGGAACCTTGGCATGGCAGACTGTGCGTCGACTCTCGCTGCTGGGTCTGCAGAGCTATTTGGCAACCACGTTCCTGAGATATTTTATTTTCTCAGTAAAGTTATCCTAAACTGTGTTTGTATTTGTCCTGTGTTTACACAATAATTCTGTTGCGAAATGTGAGCGCATTCATTTCAAAATCTTTTGGAGCAAAACAACTGCATGAACATAGCCAGCATCAGTCCAGCCATTCTTCCCAGTCACAGAACTCACAAAACTTGAAAAAGTCATGACTTTTGTCTCGTTCTTGAAGTAAATTCCCAGCAAACGAAACCCGGCAGCCATCATAGCCAATCGAGTGGGTCCGTAAATTCTGAAATTAACCCTGCCATTTCCTTCAATTTCTAAAATTTCGAGTACTGGGCAAAAATGTAAAATCAGTTAGAACCTGTGCATATTGAACACAGTCATATCTAGTGGCCCAAACGGCAGACCCAGGTAGAAGAGGCCACCAGGACGGAGCAGACACCAGCTTTTGTGCGCCTCCCTTCAGTTCAATTCTTACTTAACTTCTAACAATAATTTGGAATCAACCAAAGAGGTATACGGAAAGGTTATGCCACAAAACATCCAACTTTGAGGACTATTGGCTGCCAACAGGCACCCCGGTGATGGGTGAAGAGAAATAGACGAAAGCGCAAACCGAATATCGCCCCAGGGATCTAGAAGGTCACCAAATCTGCCCAGTCCAGCGTGCTCAATACTGGAGAAAGTGGCCACAAAGTCCAGGCCTGTGTAGTCCCGCCAGTGTCTTGCAATCTCTAGCGGGTGTCGAGCTCTGCAATGCAATTCTTACTTCTTTTCCATCCTTCGCAAGAAACTTTTCAAAACTTTTCTTATTTGTTTTTTTATTTATTATTTATTGTTATTGTTTTTCGGTATATATATATATATACTAGTAATATAGGTCAGTGGCGCGCTTCGCGCGGCCACATTTAGTGTAGACCAGTTCCAAACATACCTTAAATACCTTTCTGAAAAAGGATATCTAAACGTATAAAGACAATGTAAATAAATTAGCATATTGGGAATGAATGAGGCATGGTAAGGTACGAAATTAGAGGCCCCCGGGGCCTCTGGTATTAGAGTCCCCCGGGGCCTCTGGTTTCAGAGGCCCCCGGGGCCTCTTGTTTCAGAGGTTCCCGGGGGCTTGTCAGTAAAAAGGCACTGACCAGTCATGCTCATGATGACACACAAGTTTTATTCATATGCGGGGCGACTTTTGAGGGCAGGTAGCATTGGGACGATGGCTGTAGAAGGGTGACATGGTTGAAATCGAGAAATTGAGATCCCTTTCATGGATGAGACGAAATGGTGCTCTGCAGTAACAACTAACAACTATGCAAGACTTGTGCTAGGTATGCTTCGGTTGTGAACCAGAGACGAGTGAAATGGCGTGTGGTGGAGAGATGAGCATCTTCGAGGGGAGCATCGTCGTGGACGCCAAGATCAACATCAAGCCACCCAAGTTCAATTCAAGCCAGAGGTCAGCCTATCTCAGTATGCCTACCTAGAGAGAAATAGCAATGGGAAAACTATGACTTTCATTGACTGAAATCAGGTAATATTATCGATTCAGATGGTAGTTCCCATCGCACCGCCAGACATTACTGCCTTCAGCAGCAGCCAGGCCATTGATCATATCTGTGGAGAGTTTGGCGTTCCAGATTCTGTCATTAGAGACAATTAATTGTTCTAGTCACATGTTTTATTGCACCAAGTCTATACGGCTGGAGGCTGAAGATGGCTAAGCGTCTGGATATCAAGGACACCAACAATGTAATCAACTTATATCTGGTACCATTGGCAAGCCAATAACAAGTCTTTTTTCTCCCAAAAATTCCAATGCCCCGAGTTCAAAGTCTATGAAAGACATCTATTACTAGTGGAATCTGCTTCAGGGACAATTGCAATTTGTTTTAGCGCGCAAGTTCAGTGGATCTTTTTACTGCAGTACAGACTAAACCAAAATGCAGGTGGCTCAACAGAGTCCACTAGTAGTAGATATGGCTGATGTCTGGCGCCCCCCCCCCCCCCGCCCCCCCCAAAGGTTTCACCCCCCCCCCCCCAAAGTTTCACCCCCCCCCCCAAGAGTTTCACCCCTCCCCATGAGTTTCACCCCCCCCAAAGGGTACTATATTGAAAAAAATTTTAATAGCTTAAAATACTCTTCTGTACATATCTCGAAATTTAAACTCACGGAATTTTCATGTAGATGATTAAATACCTACTTTTTTTCCAAACATAGTTAGTCTATACCGGATGGCGGGCGCATGCCTACCAGGAGTAGGGGCTTGTCCCCTACCAGGAGTACCTTTCAAGATTCCAACTCAAAAGCTTAGACGCATGCTCGTCCTCGACGAGGTCATGACTGTGGCAGTACCTACTAGTTAGTCTATACTGAGTTCATTGATGTTTTAAAGTGCTCAACTCGGTAAGGACTAACTAGTAGGTACTGCCACAGTCAAAGGACGAGCCTTTTAGCTACGCCCTATATAGCAGTATAGACTAACTAGTAGCATGACGAACACGGTATAGACTAACTAGGTATAGACTCAGTAAAAAAGTAGGTATTTAGTTGTTTAGAAAAAAATTCCTTGAGTTTAAATTTCGAGATATGTAAAGAGAAGCAGTTTAAGCTAATAAAAATTTTTTCAATATATACCCTTTGGGGGGGGGGGTGAAACTCATGGGGGAGGGGTGAAACTCTTGGGGGAGGGGTGAAACTCTTGGGGGAGGGGTGAAACCCCTTTGGGGGGGGGGGGTGAAACCTTTGGGGGGGGGGGGGGGCTCCAGACATCAGCCGTAGATATATTTCTTAAACATAGGACAAAAATCGAACTGGCAATTTTGAAACCATGAATCCAAAGTGTTACATACCAAAATGACGGCAAGAACATGAATTAAAAGATAGGCTAGGTCTCAGCCTTGAATTGTTTGATCATATTTAGAAATCAGTTTTTTTGTACTGAAAATTGAAAAATGTGAATATCGGTTTTTTAAAAATCAATTGAAAAAAATTCTCTTTTGTAGCAAACTATTAATATTTTGCGGTTGGATTGATATATAATATTCTGGGGTTGGTCAAAAAATCTTAGTTAAAATTGGCCAAAAATCGATTTTTAGGTCGTCCAGAGGTCAAAAAAGTAGGTGTTAGAAAAATGGCCATTTCTCAGCAATCAAGCAATATTTTGGGCCAGGGTTTGTTGGGCAGAGGTCGCAACTAAATGGACCAAAACCATGGCCTAATCACGAATCCCAACTCAAACCTTCGATTTTTGGTAAGTGAAATACCCCTCCTACAAGGCCTCTCAATCTTCTCACAAACTGCCTTTTAAATCGATCTGTACTCTAAAGCTTGTTTGTCATCATGAGCATGACTGGTCAGTGCCATTTTACTGACAAGCCCCCGGGAACCTCTGAAACAAGAGGCCCCGGGGGCCTCTGAAACCAGAGGCCCCGGGGGCCTCTAATACCAGAGGCCCCGGGGGCCTCTCATTTCAGAGGCCCCGGGGGCCTCTCATTTCGTACCTTACCATTCCTGGAATGAATACATGAAGCAATTTAACAATTCTTCGTGGCCTTCAAGGTCCCTGTGGAATGTGAAATATTCAAAAACTTCTATCAATGCAAGAGTCAATTTAAGGGCAATGCAAATAACATTGCCTGCTGATGCATCACGCTTTCCTTGCATTTACTTTGTCTTGAAGAATTACTTGAATCATTCCAAAAACATTGGGCTCCTGGGTAGGCCAGAAATCGAAAAATTGGCATCAGTCAATCCATTTTTTTCAAATATTTTATCAAAATCTTTTAAAACTAATTGGTGGATTTTAAGCAGAACTGTTGTAGCTTTAATTTAAAAAAAAGTCCGACAGAAAATGTTGAAAATTGGAGGAGCTATGAAGTTCCAAAGTCAAAAATTGCCCAAAAATCGCAAAAATGCCAACGTTTTTGATTGTTTCATATTTTCAACATTTTCCGTGCATGGATCCCCCCAAATAATTTTGAATAACTCGTCAAGACCGATTCATAGAGCTATCATATGCCAGTATAAGTAAAGAATTCAGGGAGCGCCGAGACCCCTCCCAAAATGGCATCACCCGTATATAATAAGATATATATATATTTATATATATATATATATATATTTATATATATATGGGGTTCCAGAGCCCGGACTCAATGGTTTTTCAACGAAATTGGCTGAAATTTTGTATGAAGGTCCGTCTGGGTGGTGGGTAGGAGGGTTTTTCTGGGCATGGTCTAATTTTGATTTGTTCTGAATTTATGTTCAAAAAACTTCGAAAAACGGGACCTTAAAATTCGAAACATTTTCGAAAAATTGTATTTTACTTTTATTAATCATTTATTGTTATTTAGATTATTATTTATTGTTTAAATGCCTCAGAAACCAAAACTAGAGATAGACCAATTTGTTAATTTCTACTTTTGTTTGTGTCATTTTAGTATTTCTTGAGCCAACATGCTGATTATTCATTTCATTGCTTAGCAAGGTGAACCAGGCCGCGCATCTATTGGCGATAGCCGATATTACCTTGTTTTTTAAATATTATTGTTTAATTTATTGATTTATTGTCATCTTCATCTCGGGATGGTAAGTACAAAAGGTGGGCCTACTGCAAATGGTCGGCAGTAGCGTAAATAGGCTGGTACTCGGCGATGGTGACACTGCGAGCTCCGAAGTGCACCGCCACAGTCTCCAGCCAGAGATTAATGGAGCCAATGGTCATGCCCCGCTTCCCTGGTGCCTCTGCGGCCATGGCGTGGTAAACTGCTTCTGCCAAAGCGCCACCATTTCCCACGTCAATCCATCAAAGAGTGCTGCAAGTGCAGGCACTGCTGCTTCTGCTGCACAGATAGAGGCAAGCAAGTGGAAAAGCTGCCATTGCTAGGCTTATGGGAAAGGACGGGGACGGGGACGGCTTATGGGAATTTGCGCTCC